>BQNB010167940.1:0-11611 GCA_026074375.1 Tanacetum coccineum
TGGGCTTTTTCATTAATGGCCCGTTTACATAATATTACATGTTTAAACGAACTAGACTTTTGTCTTGTATCTTCGAGTGACCGAACCTTCTTTGTTCGGGTCCATTTATGTGATCCTAACAAGATGTTTAGAACTTTTACATATGGACTTATTTGGTCCATCCACTATTGAGAGTTAAGGAGGTAACTTATATACTTTAGTTATAGTAAATGATTATTCAAGATATACTTGGACAAAAAATTTGAAAACCAAAACCGAAGCTTTTGAAAAATTTGAAGTATTAAGTAAGAAAATCCAAAATCAATTAGGATGTTCTATAGTTGCTATTAGAATGGATCATGGTCAGGAATTTGATAAGGAAGTACAATTTGGAGCTTATTGTGATGCACAAGGCATTACTCATAATTTCTTGGCTCCTTGTACTCCCTAATCAAATGAGGTAGTTTAAAGAAAGAATCATACATTACAAGAAATATGTAAGACTATGCTAAATGAACAATCCATACATCAAAAGTTTTGGTGCAACGCCATTGACACTTCAACTTACATTCTTAATAGAATATTAATCCGACCAATTCTATGAAAAATCCATTACAAAATATTTAGAGGTAGGAATACCCTCTTTAGAATATTTTAAAGTATTTGGACGCAAGTGCTTTATATTAAATACTAAATATTATTTAACCAAGTTTGACCCAAAGTCATACGAAGATGTTTTTCTAGGATATTCACAAAATATCAAAGCTTATATTATCTTGAATAAACACACAATGAAAGTCGAAGAATCATTCAACGTGACATTCAATGAAAGTCTGCCTCCTAGCAAATTATCATCATTGGTTTATGATGATGTTGGTGAAGAAGAAGCTATTGAAAATAATATTAAAGTGGTAAACATTAATAATATTAAAGATGAGTCTATAGAAGTTGACGAGGTCGTTAAGATTAAAGGGTCTAAAAATTACCCATTAGAACAAGTCATAAGAAATCTTAATCAAAGAACATTAAGATCACAAGCCCAAAACTAAAGTAATTTCTTTTATTTCATCTCGACCATAGAACCTAAGAATGTCAATGAGGCATTAGGAGATGAAAGTTGGTTTGTAGCTATGCAAGAGGCACTAAATCAATTTATGGCTAACGATGTTTGGGATTTAGTACCTCTACCTAAGAATCAATCAATCATTGAAACTAAATTGGTGTATAGGAATAAATTAGATGAAAATGTTATTGTGTCTAGAAATAAGGCTAGATTAGTAGGACAAAGATATAATCAACAAGAAGGTATAGATTATGATGAAACATACGCTTCGGTAGCTAGATTAGAGTCTATCCGAATACTTCTTGCTATTGCTTGTGAAAACGATTTTAAATTGTACCAAATGGATGTAAAAAGTACTTTTCTAAATGGGTTTATAAATGAAGAGGTTTACGTTGCTCAACTTCCGGGTTTTATTAATTTTGAAATACCATATTATGTTTATAAACTTAAAAAGGCTTTGTACAGTCTTAAGCAAGCTCCTAAGGCTTAGTATGATAGACTAAAAGCATTTTTGCTAAAACACGAGTATTTCATTGGAATGGTCGATAAAACACTTTTTACAAAGAAATCAAAATCACATCTCATCATTGTTCAGATATATGTCGATGACATTATATTTGGATCCATGTGTCAAAACTTGTGTGATGATCTTACAAAAATCATGCATGACGAGTTTGAAATGAGTATGATGGGGGACTTGAAGTTCTTCTTGGGTCTTCAAATAAAACAAATGGAAGATGGGATATTTTTCAATCAATCCAAGTACATCAAAGAGATGTTAAAGAAGTTCAGGTTGGAAGATTCCAAACCAACCAAGACGCCGATGTCGACGGAAATCAAGCTCACCAAGGATGACGAAGCCGACTCCGTGGATAGCACTAAATATCAAGGTATGATTGGTAGTTTACTTTATTTAACAGCAAGTAAGCTCGATATTATGTTTATTGTTTACTTATGTGCGAGTTTTCAAGAAAATCATAAAACTACCCACTTAGAAGCCATTAAGCGTATATTTAGATATGTTTGTAGAACTACCCACTTAGGATTATGGTATCCAAAAGGAACCGATATGGAAACTATAGTTTACGCCAACTCCGACCACGCCACTACGTTGATCGAAAGAGCACTAGTGGCGTTTGTACATTTATGGGATGTTGTCTAAAATCTTGGTTATCTAAGAAACAAATGGCCCTTGCTATCTCCACGACCGAAGCCGAATACGTTTCCACTAGAAAGGCGTGTCGACAAGCACTATGGATAAAACAAGCCCTCATCGACTACGACATACGTCTCGAAGACGTTCCGATCATGTGCGACAATAAAGGATCCATCGACTTAAGTAAAAACCCCATCCAACACTCTAGAACTAAACACATAGAAATTCGTCACCACTTTCTTCGCGACAACGTCTAAAAAGGCAATATTTTCATCGAGAAAGTTGCATCCGAAGATAACTTAGCTGGCATATTAACTAAGCCTTTAAAACACGAATTATTTAATTATTTAAGATTAAGATTAGGAATGATGGAACATATCCCTGATGGTTAATCTTCATCCTCTCAAAAATAATCGTAAGCGGAAATCAAATGAAGAACTTATCATTATTCAAAAGATGTTAATTCTCATTACATATTCCAATTGCAAATTTTGAATCATGAAATTAATCGAGATTATAATTTTATTAGATTGCAAAAATATCAATAAAATGACCTTAGATATTTTCTAAGTCTACATGTACAAGCATACGTGGTTATTACATGAAATTACCAAATCGATTGTAAAGACGAAAAGAATAATCATCGAATTACAACTCACACTTGTGTTGACGATGTTTTATTAAGTCTAAATATTCATAATGCTTGTGTTATTAGAAATGTTTAAAAACATGCTAAAAGTTAACACTCTCCAAGTAGGATCGAATTCGTTGAAATTCCATAGGGAAATCCACGACAACTTCCAAGTTATGCTCAAAACTTGGACGTTGACTCTGAAAATTTGAACACACACTCCTTATAACATATATAAGTCACTCAAATTGGCAAAACAATAACACCCTCACTAAATTTGCTTAAAATCAAACTCTGTCTAGTTTTTAGCCCTCCACGGATCTACGGATCTACTGTAGGGAGATCAATCTTCTCTAGATAGATCCGTGTCTCAGTCAGACATGCCCTACATCTCAATTATTGGACCATTTGCTTATTCTTCTCCAATAATATTACCTAACTTGTTATTACCAAAAAATGCATCTTTCTATAACTTGATCTCATGCTATAACTAAAAGAGATCCATCATTTTCAAGTCATTGAAAATTACTATTGTAAGTATTTTTCAACTATTTCTTAAATTTGAGTCTTAAATCTATAGTTTTGAACTAAAAATTAAAACTTGAGATTTTGAATTGATTTCATTTAAATTACTATTACATAAAGATTTTGCATTGTTAATACATCGTAAAAACCATTTTCACCACATAAAGATCTCTTAAATGATGTCTCAAAATATATAAAGAATATGTATTTTTGACACAATCATCGTTGAGATATATTAAACTAGGAGAACTAACATTCTTCCACATATACTTGCATATTGTTTTCCAAATAATTAAACTTTAAAATCTCAAGTATAAAACCATACTATAATTTTTCATTTATATAGGTTTGAAAATGTCATATAAAGAGTTTGCAAATCGCACCATACATGAGGGTAGAACCATTGACAACAAATTAAATCCTCAAGTAAACCTTGAAGAAATCCTCCTTAATGTCAATTTTTAATCCTTCTATCATCTAAGCGGAAAAATTTATCCTCATTTCATCATTGATTTTTATCGAACTTTTCACTTTCCCTTGATAAATGATGATTGGTTTATCTCCTTTAATATCAACAAAGAACGTTTTCTCTTTACCCTAAGAGATTTCGGAACTCTTTTGGATCTTCCATTTAAAGGACACTCTTTCTATACCAACTCATGGTCACTCTTGTCCATTCTTAACCATAATGATCACCAAACAAATGATCCTTACTTCACAAAACTAGTTCATCCTACCTCAATAATTTTCAACGTAACTAAGAAAAGAGCTAATGGAGAAAATTATGCATCACTTGATCCCAATCTTCTCTACACTGATGAAGTCTGTCCTTATCTTAAAACAAAATCGTAATATGAGAGAACATTCTTTTCAATAATGGTTCCAAAAACCATTTGTCTGCATGTGGTGCATACATGCTCTATTGTATCGCTACTTCCACTTCATTTAATCTAGCTTATTTCGTTGCTAGAAGAATACTTCATTGCAAACGCAATTCAAATGAACTGTTACCTTATGGGCTCCTTCTATCCAAGCTCTTTAAAGTCATAAAAAGAACTCATTTAACTCTGAGAGATGAGATACATCTCTTATAACCAAACTATGGAATCATTGAGCAATCCCTCTTCCAATGATGAAATCATTGATGATTACCGATGCGGTCTACATCATCATCATGATCATGATCATACCCAATGGTAATTTCCATTAAAAAGATATTGTAGAACTAATATCACATAAGTATGTTATAGGAATCTATAGAATTACAACTTTGGTGATTGGTTGTATTTGTAGGATTTTAGTTTGTAGGATTGTTGGATGATGTACTTGATCTTTATATGCTTTATCATGCTTGTTTTAGATGCTTGCATGCTATGTGTTTTGGGTTTTGGCAGCCAAAACCTGGTTCTGGCCATTTTTCAAGCCTTCACGGATCTACGGATCTCCCATGCCTGAGATTCGTGCATGGTAGATCCGTGTGAACCCAAGCCAGGATCCAAACTTTGAATTTTCTTGTCTTTTAACTTTTTTCACTTTATCTTATAATCATGTTATATGATCCTACATGAGATTTTAAACCTTAGAATATATCATAACTTCCATATATCCAAGAACCTCTATGTAAAACACTTCATCACTTTCACCATATAATCATCACCCTCAACCTCATTTTTCTTTACATTTCTTGCAAATTTTCACATACATACTTTACTAGCTCATCACCATGACTAGTTCATCGAAGACAAACTCACCCAACTCTAAGAGCAAAACCGTAAGAATTAGTGTCAAATCTCCTACCTGTGTCAACCTTGAATCCTAAAGTGAGGAACACCAAAATGAAAGAACATCATCACCACCTCCAAGAAAGAAATCTCTTTCACCACCACATACATCATCAAAATCCACCTCTAGTAGGAGCACATATCAAACCACATCATCATCTCCTAGTGAGTCCCCAACAAGAACTCATGTTGCTCCTCCACTAAAGCTAATGTTTGTCAAACTAATGAAGTTTAAACCTCAAAGAACTTCCACCACAACATTTATCACCTCATGACCTATATGTGTCAGTCGTGGATAATTGGCCACCCGACCCTTCAAATCCATCGCCACCACCTTGTGTGTCACATCCACCACCCGGATTTGAACATCTACCTCTACCTCAACCATTGTTTGTAAACTTCAACAACAATGTACCTCAACTTGAAAACCTTCAAAACCTACCACAAAACCTAGGAAATCAAGATTTTCTTAACCTTCCAAACAACATCTTGGATTTTGTACATCTAAATGACATGTCTTACCTTCACAACATGTTTTGTCAATGTTGTAGCACTACTAGGCATGAAATCCAAATGCTACGAAATTGGGTCAACTACATGTTCTCCTACATCCAACATCACCTTGGATCTTCGTCTAACCCACCATACTTTCCGCACTAACCACCTTAATGTGTCGCTAACCCTACGGATTATATGGGAGAAATTAATTTATCATAAGATTTAGGATTTTTAGATGTTTTTATTTTCTAGTTTATTTTTTATTTTTCTAGTTGTTGTCTTTTTAGTTTATTTTTGTTTTATGCCTAATTTAATGTTATTTCCCTTATAATGGAATTAACATTATTAATTGTTGTGATGATGGTGGTTGTTTATTGCTTATATATATATATATATATATATATATATATATATATATATGTGTCTACTAATTTTTGTTTTGTAGCACGCCCTCAAAATAGCTTATTCCCATTGTTGCCCCTAAGCAAGGGGAGCATACACAGAGGAGGAGCACTTGTAAATTCATCTTTATTTTTTACTTTGCATTTATCATGAAGTTACTTTGCATTCGTCAAAATACAACTTGGAATTGCGCCTCTATAATACTTTTTACTTTGACATAAAGGGGGAGAATATATGTAAACTCAACCACTAAATACTTATTTAGTAATATTTAATAAATATGAGTTTATATTTTGTCATCATCAAAAAAGAGGATATTGTTAATACAAATATTCGCGTAAAAACGACATTTATATTTAATGATCTTTGAGTTTTAATAATAACAAATATAATGTCATACTACGTAAAAGTTTACGTAAACAAGTTATTTAGTCGTAAGTTTACTTGACGATGACAAATCACTTAAGGTATGAATATGGCATTATAAAGCGTAATTAATGATCAAAGAAAAATATCTTTTCTTGCATTCAAACTTAATCATTTGCATAAACCTTTTCTAGTCAAATTATTTCAAGTAAACATGATTAATTATAAGCTAGTTATATTAATCAATAAGACAAAATAAGATTAACCATAAATGGAAAAAATCTTTCCATATCTTTTCAAATCTTCCTAAATGTAGAAAATCTTTCCTTATTTATGTTATAAAATATTTTCCTTCTAGAAGAATTTAAGAAATCTGATATTTAAGTACATAAGAATATTTTGTTAAGATTTGGGTTTAATTACTAAAATACAAAATAAGTGCCAGCTGCACTTCACAGATATACCTAAACCAAAGACGGATCCAGGCTTTGGGAGATTCGTAGATCCGTACGACATAACAGTTGGACCAGATTTGAATTTCAAATGTTGCCTATAAATAGCAACCTCATGTCTTTATTTTAGATAACCCTTTTTAATATTTTTCTCTCTTTCATATTTATTTTTATACATTCTTTGATCATTATACTTGTTCTACAATCCATTATAAGTGATACAATCATTCCACTCTTTAGTAAAGAACACAAAAGAAGACATCAAGATTCAAGTGTTATTAGTTGAATTGAGTCATCACATTTGTGATATTTATCTACTTTCATCTACTTGTGTTTTGTTATCATTGTGTATGATAGGTTAGTATTTTAGGCCTTAAAATACATAGTATGTTAGATTGGTTATATCTCAAAGTAGAACTCGGTATTTAGCTTAATACCAGAAAAAGTATAAGCGATGTGCAAGTTTTCTCTACCTAAAGGGAGCTTGTTGACATAGTGAAGAAAACTCTCAAGTTGGGTACTTGGGGAGTGGAGTAGGACGAAGAGGAGCTTCGGAGCCAAACCACTATAAATCATTATGTCATTGGTTTCATCTTTCTTATCCTTACTTATTTATATTTCGCATTTACTTATTTATTTATTACATCACTATCATATACACTAATGTATATCTATTGACTTCACATAAGTAGACAATCTAGACGGTAAAAACTATTTAACTCCCCTTCTAATTTCCACGTGTCTGATATCGAAAAGAGAGAAAAGAACTATCAGACAAGGCTCTTTTTGGTATTCCTCTAATGTAACTAGTCTAGTTAGGATCTAACCTAGGTTTAAGAAGTTGGTTAGGATACAAGAAAATATTCTAAGAATATTCTAAACTTAGAGAGGAAGTATGGATGTTATGGGGGAAGATTTGAAATTTATATTTCAAATTGTTTAAGCACATGTGTGAATTAGAGGAGAGGATAAGAGTGAGTTGTGTATGAGTTGTCATGATGTGATATTGATGGGATGGAAAGGAGCCTTTTGATCATATTCAAAATAAAGTGTAGAGATAAGATGGTGAAGAGGTAAGTTGGATAGGTAAAGTGGCATGATCAAGGGTGGATGGAGAAGTGTGTGTGTGTGTGTGTGTATGTGTGTGTGTGTGTGTGTATGTTATTTGAATTTAAATCCAAGAGAGGATATAAGAGTGAGGTAAGTTGGATTGATGAAATGGCTTGATCAAGAGTTAAGATGAAAGAGTGTGAAATTCAAATTTGTTTGTAAGGAAGATGATGAATAGGAGATATGTGGTGGATAATGTTTTGATGTGGTGTGGAGGAGCCTATGTTAGAATATTGGGGGACAAGAAGTACACAAGGTACAATGGTATAAGAGAATGTAAGTTGTCCTATGTGAGGATAATATGATTGTTGGGAATTACGTTTTCCTAACTTAGTACCGACAGTACTAATAGTTAGTACAGATAGTTATAGTTAGTACTGACAGTACAAAATGTTAAGTACTGATCAGTTAGTTAGTACCGATAGTAGAAAATAGTTAGTACCGTTTAAGAGATATGTATGAGATATTTTAGGAAAAGATATGTACGCTTTTTGTAAGCCTGTTAGGGTTTATCCTTGGTCTATAAAAGGATCCCTCTTGGCATAGTTAGGGACACGAACTCAATATATCTCATAGCAAAATCATATCTCATAGTTAGTAATCTGTAATCATTCAAAGCAGATTAATAGAAATTACTATTTAGTTCTTCATTGATTTTCTTAGTACTTGTGTTAAGATTCCGCATTAACACATAGTATTCATAATCAGTGTTTCTACATAGTCAACTGTATTTATACATCTTGGCTATCATCCTTAATAGGCTGCAGAGATCTATTCAACAAGGGACTCATAATGGGGAATGTTAAAGTGAGGAATGTTTGATCTTTTGCAGGCTTAGAAGGAAGAAGTATGAAGATGATAATGATTAGAGTAAAATTAAAAGATTGATTTGGGTTTATAATCACATTGCCAATAAGAGAGAAAAGAGTGGGCAAATGTGATTATGGGATGGTTTGAGAAAGAAGTGTTTAGAGTGTATGGAAGGTATAATCATTTGTTGGGTAAGAAGGGTTTGACAAATGATTGAGAAAGATGCGTTGTAGGATTGTGTAGAAGGAGTGTTTAATCATTTGTTGAAAAGGAGATTAACAAATTATTAGAAGGATGTATTGTAAGAAGTATGGTATAAAAGTGATGTATGGAAGACGGTGGGAGTTTGTAAAACATCTTGTATGTGTAGGAGGACATGTGAGAAATACATATGTGGGTTTGTAAAACATTTATAGGTAAGGAGGTATGAAAAACTCAAAGCATGATTAACCTCCATATACCACAGACTTAATTAGTCACTTGGACTTAATCTATGATAATCAATAATGGATTTGATCACTAATCATTTTTTTGCAAACAAGCTAAGTGATTAGTATCTCAAGTAAAGCATATCCCATAACGGGAAAGGGCGCGTTTATGCAAAGTAACCTTTGACTTAGTTGACGAATAAGGGAGTAAAACCCGTTACATGATTAAGAACAACGTAAATCCGGATGAAGGTCAAATGAATACTTTTTTTGATGGTATGTTGAAAGTAAGTTCATACTAGGTTTAGAAAGAAGTTTTAGCCTTGGTTAGAGGCGTTTGATTAAAGATTTGAGTTGCCGTTTTGTTGAAAAATAGGAGGATTCGGTTTTGCTCCTCTCTAAGTTTAAACCTCATTTGGAGTGTTCCAAAATGCTCAAATAACTTATATATACATTTATTGAAGTTTCTACATGTGTCGGTTAAGAGGAAATCTGACAAAACTAAATCCGTAAAAAGAGATAGAGCGAGTGGCGCGCTGGCCACGCGCTGACGCGAGCCTAGCGCGCTAGATTTACAAAATCGGTTTTTATGGATTTTGGCTAGCGTTTGTTATTTTACATTTGCGAATGTTTATTTGTCGTCATTAAAAAATAAAGAAGATCCTAGTCAACGTTGCACCAACAATCTTCCCCTTCTTGATGATGACAAATAAAATTTCGAAAAGCAAATAAAATTACAAACATAGCGAAGATGAAGACCGCCGTTGATGTAGCTTGCATCTTGATCTTGGCCTTATAATTTGGTGAAGCTTGAACATTGTCTTCACCTAATGAGCCTTACATAGACTTTCTACTCCTATGTACACTATAGCTCTTTGCTTCCGTAATTCCTAGCTATCTCCCCCGATCTATAAGCATCTTGCTCTTTGCTTTCCTTATACCTTTTTTGTCAAATCAAAAAGACGAGATCTTGGTCTTTAATTTGAAGGTTAATATCTTTGTAGAGGTACAAAGTAGATATCATGACACATGTTCCTCTAGATTGTTGCTCCCCTTGTTCCAAGGCGAGGAACCATTGGTCAAGAGCATTTCCTTCAAGGTGTTCTTGGCTACAACTAGCAACAAGCAAACACAAAATGACACAAGCAACAAACACATACACATGTTCAAGTCCAACAAGAGTTAGCTTATCATTTGGAAACATGGATTAGTACAAATATAAATTATTGTAACTTTGTACATTGTTGCATATATTCATATACATATTTTAACATTTTTATATGTAAAGTTATTCATGACTTCAATTACTTTTTGTTGAGCACAATAGAGGTAATATAAGCAAGACATTGAGACTAACATAAGTAACACATAAATTTAACATTTAGAGTTACAACCAACATCAACTAGGGCACAAGTAAGTCTAGGAATTAATGTATGTAGTCTATTAGAGAGTCAATATAGAAAGGAGGACACATGGCAGGTATATCATCAACTTCAGCCATATGAGATGTATCATTTGGATGTTGGTTCTCGATGTACTCAAAAAGCATTGTTATGACCCTGGTGTAGGGAATTGCCACATCATTGAGGTAATAGAGCATGTAACTAACAATTATGGGCAATTGTTTCTTGGCTTCAATCTCTACAAACACATTTATGATCAATACATTCGCCCAAATTCTCAATGGAGCATTGAGTTGTGATTTATCCCATGATGGAGATGGCACTCCTTCACAATGGACTCGGGTTTTAGTATGGTGTTTTAAACTAAGGCACCATCAATTATATGATCATTGTAATATGAGATGCGACGATAGAATTTAGTTTTTGTGAAATCTTTTGTTTCATATGATCTACAATAGAACATTAGTCCATGATGTGAGATGTTCATGGCCTTTCCTAGATCACTTAAGTTCCATACATAGTCATGACCATACATGTTAAAATAAAGAGTGGCAGACATCTTATTAAATTAGTATTTAGCATAAAATTCTTGAATGTGACGTGAATAGATGGAGAGTGGTAGTTGAGCAAATGAAAAACATTTTGGAAGACTTAAGGGTTGTGTTATGCTAGCGATGACTAGGAAGTTATTGTTACAATGACGACCTTCAAGATAATTAGGGTTTCATGTGATTCATAATTGGAGTCTTCATACTTCATGAAATATCTTGGAGCCATTTTCAAAAAGAGAGTTGATTAGTAAAAGTGATGATGATAGTGATTACATTTAATGTCCTTTTATAGTGGTGAGATTTGAGTTAGGTATAAAATTCTAGATTAGAGTTTAATAAGTGGCTAGTGAGGATTATCCCTTGATCTATAAATTTAAATGATTGGTTAGTCTATCTTCTTGTTGCTTTTCTGTTTGCATCAATAAATTGAATTATGTTATAATCCAAATATACCT
>BQNB010167941.1:0-13942 GCA_026074375.1 Tanacetum coccineum
TAAGTCCACCAAAAAAGAACGTGCGAAAATTGATATAGATCTGACCTATGAAAAATTTCGCCATGGGTTGGCAAGGCCCTAAGGTCTGACCAGAGAGGTCAAGCCAAATGCACGTGTTCTAGTTTTGGCTGGCTTAGACTTAAAATTTCATATAAGGGTATACACATAAATGTGACAAAATCGTGTACAAGAAGCATGCAAAACAACTTGTAGCACAAAGTTAAGAAAACATTTTGTTAACCTTTTTGGTATAGACATCATTTGGTCAAATGTTCTCGGTAGCTCCATTTATTGGACGCACAAAGAAGCAGAGAAATAGGTCAGCGCGAAGCTTATTAAAAACCTGACTTCTTTTGGGGAACCTTGGTTCCACCCGCCTTAAACTTCTCTTGTAGTTTGTCCATAATGGGTGAGTCGTACTTCCAATTGACTAATGATGCCATGACATGTTAAGAAACCCCTTTTATTAACATTAGTTTTATTTGATGCCAATATGGTGGGATTACAAATTGATCAAACCCTATATTGTACTCCTACAAGTGTCCGAAGACACAAGTAATTACAATAACTCCCTCATATGCCGAAGCATGTAGTGGGGCGGGAGAATATTAAAGATCAATTCAACCCCATACTGCGCATATAAAACTAAAGCTTCACAAGAAATCAAATTTCATAGTTTAATAACCGTATTAAATTTGTCCAAAAACCCTGGTTTTGCAAATAACACATAACAGGTCACAAGGAGTATGCCTACGTGTGTAATACTAGACATGTTTAATCCAAATTTCTCTATATGAATAAGTCCGTTTTAAGAGTTTCATAAAGTCTATTTTGCAAATATTGAAGACAAACTCTTATATAGAAAGCAGTAATCATATAATGCCTCGAGTTCTCAAAAGAGTCTTCCCCAATTGGAGAACCATAAGACTCTCACTAGGTTTTCTGCTAAAGTGCCTAGATCGCCACATCCATCATATAACATAATTGCGTGAGTCTTATGGCCGAGATAAAACAAGAATAGAATCATCATGACAGCTTAATTAACATTTAATTTTAATCTATTCTTATTTTTATCAATATATTATTTGTGTTGATTCTAGGTGTTTATTTATTATTTATGGAAAGTATTGCATATAGTTTTCATAATTTTCTAATAAAACAATAAATAAAATAATATGTCAAGATTTCATGCAGCCCTAGCGTGTTTAAATCGTATGTAATATATAAATACTAAACGAGTTGACTCGTGATGCCACTTTTGGAATTTAACAATCAAGTTAACCATTTAACTCTTACGAGTACGCATCGGATAGATCTAGTTTAGCATATACAATTAATCATACATTAAACACAAAAGGAATATAAAAGGTAAATAGAAAACATACCCTTGTAGTCAACTGCAAATAATTAAAACCGAGAACTATAAACTAGTAACTAAGTTGTTACCTCTACGAGAACTCACACAAACACGTCTAACAAGCACGCCCGGGTGCTAGTCCAACCTCACGTTTACCCAATACAACAAGTGTATACCAATCCCGAGATCCTGATCCGAAAAAACATAACCAAAAACCCTCTTTTCTGTTCTGTCCGGGATCACATGTTCACCCGAGAAGAAAAACCAGTGTCGTCCGATATCGGACAACACTATGTCCGATCTGTTTCCTTGTTTTGTCCGAGAATGATATCGAACTATTGTCACACCCTGTAAATTCGTAACCATGAATTTCACCCTCTGGTATAACCTGGGATTCGAATCACAAGTGAAAAACCCTAAAAGCCTCCGCCCCGCCGTCTCACCCAAAATTAGGATAGAGGTTTGGAAGTTAAACGAAATACAAACATGTTTTAATCTAGGTTTTCCCCCGATTCTGGATGTTTTGTGTTTAGGAGGAAGGATGGTAGTTTCTTTTGTGTGTTTGTGATTTGTATTTCGTGTGAATGAAGTTAGGGTGAAGGGGTTCTTCCCTCCGCCCCTTCAAACCCTACTCCCCCCTCCCCTCCAACCCTAGTATGGATTATGATTAAAAACATGAATTTATACCTTATCAAAACACTAATCCTCATCACCCTCCCCTCCCTCCCTACGCCGCCCCCCAACGTCATCCTTATCGTCATGGTTCTTTGAACAAGACACCTTTCCTAGATACTTTTCTTATAGCCGGATACCGCACGCCACTCGCCTCTCCGGTCAATCACACAATTCTTGTCTTAATCAGTTCGTGTCCCATCCTCTCCCCGGTTTACATTTAATAGGTTTTCGTGAAAGGTAAACCCCCGCTACTATAAATGTTTTATCGTGTGTACCCCTAATAGGCTCACACACTTCTAGTCGTACATTGCGTATCCAACTAACATAACCCAACAACAACTTTAGTAGGGAAGCATTCCACTGTTCCATTGCTAAAGCATGCATGTGAACAGCCTTTAATTTATCCAGAATTTGAGTATGTTGCGGTAATCTTCAGTTGGGTATAACGACGAAGCAACAACTTCCTTCTCGAGAACATAAACTTTCGACTCTCACGCTCACGGCTTTGGAACTGTAAGTGATTGATCATCAGAGTATGCTACAATACGGCGCTTTTCATGTTCATCGTTTCCATCGCCTTCGCGCAAGTGCCAGATACTTATAAAGGTCAATGGAAGCGGCTTTTTACTCCCCCTTAGAATGTGGACAAGTTTACCCTTGGAAACGGAATTCAGTCCACATGAAAAGTGCAGAGGTTTGTCATGTAGCTTTGATGATACAAAGACCGTTGCTTCGGTTTGTGTATATCCCTTCACTTTCTCTCTCTCTATGGTGCCAGGGAACATCATCTACAATTAAGAGGATTGTATCAGCAAAGGAGAATCAGAACAACTATCGGGATTCAAACATTGAATTCTAAATTGAAAAAGACCCTGATCAGGAACCATGTATATAACAATTTTCCGCTCAATGTTATGCTCGAAGTTAACTTAAAAGTAGCAAGTGTCCGTGTTAGATTATTGTATTCACACTCCTCCTTTCCGCTCACACCCCCATTCGCGCCTCTTCGCGCGCCCGCGCTTTAGTGTATATTTAGATTAATTATAGCCATATTAAGGTTATTGGGTCCTTTCCCCCACCCCCCCGCCCCCCCCCCCCCCCCCCCCCCCCCCCCCCCCCCGCCCCCACCCCCACCCCCCGCCCCCCCCCCCCCCCCCCCCCCCCCCCCCCAACCGCCCAGCCCTCCCCCTCATCTCTATAAAGAAGGTGAGGGGGCAAGGGTGTCATACATTTTATTCTTCCACAACCTGTTTTGTTTTTTTTCCCTTTTTTTTCCCCCCCCCCCCTCCCTCAATCTATATAAAAAAGGAGGTGAGGGGGGTGGGTTTTGTACTTTTTCTTCTCCTTACACGCATTAAACTTATAATATTGTGGGTTATTTTCTTGTGGCATCTTGTTCTTTTGTCATACATAATCTGTTGGGTGGTTCGTCTTCAGGTCGGATTTTTTTCCGCAATCGTAAAAAGGTTGTAGGGTGTTCAATCTAAAATGTGGTATTTGAGGGGCCCCCCAGGTTGGCCCCTGTGGTGGTGTGGATGGCTGTTTCCCTCGGTTTAGACCTCGGTTTTGACGTAATAGTGGATCCTGGTTAAACCCCTTGTATGAAAGAAGCCGGTAAAAGGCCCCCACGCGAGTGTCCGCATGGTATAGGTCGGCAGTATGAAAAAGGGGGATCATGGCTATAGTTCGCTCTGGGGAGGCCTCATGGCGCGCTTTGGGTTTGAGGGGAGGATTGTGGGTGTGCAAACCCAAGCCCACAGCGGTAAAAATTTATAATCTCAAGTTAACATATAAGCTTGGTGGGTACTCTTCTTATCACCAATGGTTTTAGAATGGAACCTCAGTTGGGTTATTTGTTTGACTTGTGAGATTACTGGGCCTAAGATTTCTATAAGTGGTTTCAAAGTCAGGTTTGCGGAGTTCTATGGTTAACTAGGATCGATTAAGAAGTGGTCTTTGATTCGTGTTATGTATACACTTATTAGAACCCTAATACAGATTCCTACGAATGCTTGACAAGGCAAAAGCGCGCATCTAATTCCACAAAGGATAAAATACACAATGATAGAATCAATGATAACAAAAAGATTCCGTGAAGAGATATTCCGGGTAGTATGTCCCAACGAGCTGCAATTGAAAGTAATCCTGGTTTATGAGAAAAATTTGTATGTTGGTGAAATAATTTAAGATGTATGATGGAAAACACTGATATACGGCGCGCTCCACTCTCACGCTATCTCAATTATTCGCGCTCTCATAAAACCTAATTTAATTACGGGGAACAGATAAGGATATGGGGATCTTAATCCTCACTAGGGAAACAAAATTAGTTTAGGGAAATCCACCTCTCTCCCCTTCTTAAAATCTATACTATCCCTCTCCTCCCTACGGGGAACAGAATCAGGTATGGGAAACCACGCCTCTCTCGGTCTAAAAATTAAGAAAAAATAAATCTAAATTAAAATTAAAAAAGAGCAAAATTAAATCTATTTACTTAATTTGAAAATACTCTCGTTCCTCAATCCCGGTTCCTTCCTAACGGCTGCGCTCAGCGCGTCGTATTGCTAAACGGAAAAGCCTCTCACCACGCGCGTAAACGCACTTCGGTAAAACGGGGTCTAAGAATAGAATTTTAAGAAAAATTAAAACCTATACTAATTGTTGTATTTTTTCCTAGACACTAAATGACAAAAGAAAATTTTATAAAAAAGATAAATTTTTTTTCGTATTAAGTGTTGAATTTTTTTTGATTTT
The DNA here is from genome assembly GCA_026074375.1 of Tanacetum coccineum. Taxonomy (NCBI): domain Eukaryota; kingdom Viridiplantae; phylum Streptophyta; class Magnoliopsida; order Asterales; family Asteraceae; genus Tanacetum; species Tanacetum coccineum. The sequence continues at coordinate 4,787 of BQNB010167941.1, forward strand.
TCTAAGATTTTAGAAGTATCCACTCTCTCACCTAATAAACTTTTCTTAAAAATTAACACTAAATCCGCCGCCGCCTTCTTTTATTTGCGCGCACTCCCCAAATACTTGATTTAAAATGAAAACCGCGCTATGCAAAAAGAATTTAATTTTCAACTATTTTTTAGTTTGTGATGATTTTTATAAGAAAATGTGTTATAACTAAATTTCTATTTTAATTGACTAGAAAATACAAAATTTAAACTGGAAAAATATTGAAAAATGTTTTTAAATGCTAAAAATGGTGCAGAAAATTAATGAAACAAAACGCCCCAAACTCCCCCTTTCGCTCTTAAAAACCCAATTGAAACCCTAATTTATTCCAATTTAAAATCCGCGCTAACCTAATTTTTAATACCTCCTATTCCCCCGCATAAAACAAAATTTAACTTTTTATTTAACTATGAAAGAACAGGGGCTCTATCTCGCTGAAAAGAAAGTAAAATACAGGGTAGGGGGTAATATTTGAATTTTTACACTATCAATAGAAACGGGTGCCCCTTAACTATGAGAAAACTACCAAACAGACCCTACGAATTTGGCTTATTTTTGCTTATTAAAAAGTGCTTTTCAGCTAAAACTCAAAACTAAAAAGTTACTAAGGAGCTCATTTCTAACAACTTTAATAAAAGCAATATGAACTTTTAACAAAGGAATAAGCTAGAAAATTAAGCACTTAGATTCTGTCACAGAAAGTGCTTGTTTGACTAACTTTTTGGATTTTTGCTTATTTTGAGCTTAATACTTGATGAAAGCTGAAACTAAAAGATGCTTATTAATGCCTAAGATGTGTTTTAAAGGGATTTAAACTAAAATTTACCTAGAGTTAACAACTTTAGAAAGAAAATTAAGATGGAAAAGTGCAAGGTTTTAGGAAACAATTTTTTTTAGCTTTTTTCCAATAAGCTAACAAGCTTATTACTGAATTTTAAGTTCTGAAATTTTGAAAACAAGCTCAACTAAGTTCCTTGAATCTACCTAGATTAAAGCTTTTGCAAAATTCTAACTAAATATGAAAAATTCAACAAGGAGTATTAAGCTAGGATACAAACGTTGCTGATATTGATGTTGCTGATCTACTTTTTGCCCATGATGCAAATGGTCAATGCACTCAAAAAACAAGCAACCACCTCCAGCGCGCGCGCCGCACGGGGGGGGGGGGGCGTCCTCCCCTAATTCTTACTAGATGACATTCCTGCTCCGCAGCACTAAAACAAACCTTGGGACTCTAAATGCTTTTTAAAATCCTAAAAGCTAAACCTATTACAGTGTGAAACTTGCCCTGGTGCAAAATTGGATTTTTTAACTCTTAATCTTTTAACCTCCTTCTACTTATCTTTAAACACTCGCACCCCCGCGCCCTCTCACTACCCTGATAAAAAGATTTATATCAGCTGTATGAAAAGTTTTAAACAAATCGCAGCGCACGCGCGTGACTTTTAATTGTCAAATAAAGACTAATCCAAACACACCTTTAGAAAAACTGTCAAAGCTTTAATCTACTAAAAATCTATTTTAAAAGCTTAAGTTCCTAAACCTTTTATCTACATCTACTTATATTAAACCAATAGAGCTATTTGAACTAAAAAAACTGTAGCTTATTAGAAAAATCCTCCTCGCACTACTTACTTACTAGGTTTATATCTTTAAAAATGACAAAATTTTATGAGAGATGAAATTACTTAAACTAAATCTTAGAAATCTAAAATAAGTAAATATCCTACCGTCTTTCTCACAAATTAATATTAAAAAGAATTAAAACAACTTAAATTTATTGCTCACTCTTCCGACAATAGTATTTCACTAAAACTCTAACTTCTTCTATATTAAAACAAAAATATTAAAACAAAAAAACTCTTGAAACTAACTGAGTACAATAATTTAAAAGCTAAACCTTAATTAAAATTAAACTACAAGAAAGATATATAACAGGGGTTGTGGCTGTTCGGCTTGTTCTCTTCTCTTTATAGAAGCTCAAAGCACTTCTATTGGTCTTGGTGAGCTAGCTGTGAGTGTTACAAAAGCCTCCAAAGCAATCACCACGCTCGCACACCCACGTCCAATCCTCTCCTTTATACCATCATTTCAGCCATTGAGATAGAGAGATGAGAGGGGTTGAGTGCGCGATTGCCCAAGTGTACCCCTTCCGCGCCCCCCCGCCTCTAGGGGTATTGGGTTGTGGGAAATGGTCTTGGGGAGAGCCTCGGGAAGTGTACTAGGGGCGGTGGGAGCTCGCTAGAAACCTATGGGAGGGCGGTTTGGGTTTGGCGGTAAACGGGTTGTGGTACAGAGGAGGGTGAAACGGGGTTTTATGAGAAGTCTTGGGGAAGAGGCAACTTTGGCCCTCCATCTTTCTTTCTCTTTTCATTTCCTTATAAGCCGAATTTTAGTTATAAATAGAGTTTGGAAAGTGACAGCTTTGGCCCTTGTCGTTTTATAACAAAAGAATTAAGAAAGGTTTGGGAAATTGCAAAAATGGTCCCTGCTGTTTATAATTAAAAGAATAAAAGGGGTTTTGGTAAATTGCAAAACCAGCCCTTGTGTTTGTATTTTTTCATTTTTCTTTATAAAACAACTTTTAAAATTGGCAATTTAGCCCCTAAAGTTTTATAAAAAGAATTGTGGGCTTTTGTTGGGCTTGGGCTTGTATTGGGCCCAATTGAGTGTGTCTGGGCCCAATAAGGTTTAGGCTTATGTTATTGGGCTTTTTTTTAGGCCCATAAGGTGCTGGTGGGTTTTGTGTGTACAATGGCTGAGATTGGCTGGCAACTGGGCTAGGATGGGGCCTTCAATGCTTCACAGTCTTCTGCGACCTTCCTGGCCACTCACTCACCTCTCATGCGCGGCCCACTCCGTTGAAAGTTGTTGAGGGACCATTTGGTCTTCACAGTCTTCATAGCTTACTATTGGGCTTTACCGGTACCTATCTGATGGTGTGAGATGCTTCCAATTAGTATTCTTCTCAGTTCCGGATCCGGTTTGTCTGTGATTCTTCTGGATTGACTTTCGCTCACGCGGGACTTTTTTGGTCTTTGGCCTTGATTTATTCACCTCACGGCCTTTTCCATTCCATGCTCAGTTTGTCACTCGCGCGCTGCTTGGTTTTCTGTCTTTTTTGTTGATATCACTTCCTGCACAATTTCTCTCCTGCAAAACAAACATATATTTGGCAGTTTTTGTCTGTTTTTGGTCATTTAAGCTCGTTTTTGAAGGTAAAAGATATGTGTAATTAAGTCTTATCAGTTCTTGTTGGTCCTCGCGCGCGCGGCGCGCGAGCGGAAGGAATGTCGTTCTATTCTGTTTGGGCTACCAGGTTCTCGACAACAAAAGTTCTTGGTGTTGAGGTTTTTTGACGTCAAGGAGCAGCAAGGTATCGACAGGTATAGGTTCTTGAGTTCTTCGATTATCCACTCGCGCCGCCTCCCTCCCCACGCACCCGCCTACTCAGGTGTAGAAGACTTAAGGGAGTTATTGACTCGGTTTACTTTGTCGTCGCTCGCGCACGCGCGCGCGCGCGCGGCTCGCGTTTTTATCACAAGGTTATCAGAATAAACAAAGGGTCGGAGAATAAGTCCGCCCTCTCGGCTTGTCGCGTGTTGCAAAGTTTCTTAGTTACAAGGAAATTGTTTTGCAAAAATAAAGTACGGTCAAGGGTACTTCAAAAAGCATAGGTTACTTTCTGGATTATTGGGTTCGTCGATTCCTGTTGGTACTGGTTATTATGCATATGGTTCGATCGATATTTGAGTAAGAAAGGGTTTTGTTTTTTGAAGGGTTTCTTGCTTTGATCGACTTCTAAGAAGGTTTATTCTTAGGGTTATATTGATAAAGTAAGGGTTTTTACAAACAGGTTACTTTGCTAGATCATGCTTTATGTAGGTAAATTCACATAGGTTTAACGGTTGCAAGGGTTAAAGAATGGCTAGTAATGAATATAGGTTAAACATCGAAAAGTCGATGGGAATATTGTACCAAAAGTATGGAGGTTAATCAACAAGTTGGGTTCAAACAACTTGGGTACCTGGTATTGAACCAGGAGTCCATGATGTCTCATCGCGCTCGCCGAAATGTAACAGTGTTTGGTTTGAGGTGGAACTGCAAGGAGCTTAAGGGGAATCGTGATAGCTGGTTTTTTAGGTCGCCTCGCGCTAACGATGAATACTGTAGTGGCTAAAGACGGTTGGGAGGCTCACTCTCGCAAACCTGAAGGAGACAAACACGGATTGCTTGGTAAAGGATCAGGAAAAGGAATATTAGATTGGGTGGAAGATCAATACGAGTAATGTTCTTGATTCTTGTAATCAGAGGTCAACACAACAATGTACGAAGAGTGGGGTCGCCAAACATTTGGGTGCTGCAGGGTTATAGCAGCAGAATGGGTTGGTTAAGGAGACGAACGTAACACTATTGGCTAAGGTATGTTGTTTTCTGATTCAGTCTGGTATGTCCAAGGTTCTTTGGGCAGAGGATACAACCATGTCTACATATCTAGTGAACAAGGTCACCATCATCAGCGACTGCCCAACCTCTCCACATTCAAAACAAGCACCAGTAGCCCTGTGACACGCCTTTCCCAGATGAAGTTTCCCACAAATGTTACATAGGGGAGATGAGGCATAATCCGAGTATCTACTCTGGCTTGATGACCCATAAGAACGACCACATTGTTGGCCCCGAACCTGCTGATCCTGGTCACGCCACGCCCTCTGAGTACGTTACAAGTTTGTCACTGCATTACCCTGTTTCTGTCACTTCTACTGTCTATGCACTACGCCCTCTGTTATTCCATAAATGTCATATCGTTCGCAAATAATCTGCCACCGTTGCCATATCTGGCACTATCCTTCGATCATAAGCTCTCTGATTAGACCCCTGTGATGGTGTCTCTGATGGTCGTATACGATGGCCGTCTCTGTCCCTCTTGTTGTTTCCTTCATTCTTTGACCTATCATGGAAGATTTCAATGTTTCTTGCAGCATTAGCAACCTGTGCTACATCAGTAAACTCAGTGTTCAAGATCCTGTCAAGTACAAAGTCATTCAGCCCCCATTTAAAGTGTTTAGCCTGTTCCCACCGCTCCCCCTCTCCCCCGGCCCGGGCCCGACCACACCGCCCCCCCCACCTAGCCCCCAGAAAACCCTGCCGATCTAAGAATCTCTTCATCTCTCTCTTCAGTACTAGTTGCCTCAGGTAGTTGACGAATCGATTTGTACCTCGTTCACACTTTTTATTTTCGCGCCCTCGCCTCTCTCCGGCTCCCTCCTCCCCCCCTACTGCAAAAAGAAGATGTCACGAAAATCATTTCATGACAGCGTCGCTACATAAGCATCACCTCCTTTTGCTTGCTTATACGCCCTCCACCAACTGTGGGCATCACCCTCCAGCTTATATGTCGCCAACCTGGCCTTAAACTGATCACCGCATCCCAAAACCTCAAAGATCTTCTCGATATGTGCTATCTAGTTTTCTGCTTCAACTGGCGTGAAAGCTGAGCTGAAAGTTTGGGGTTTCTGTTTCTGGAACCTCTCCAACCATACATGGATATCAGTGGGTTGTGCGTCCCCATCATTACCCGAACCCCCGGTGTTTACATGTCCTAAGCATCCTTCGTTAACGTTATTCCATTATTCTCTTTTGGCGAATCTGTCAGGTTGTGCGAAAGCAGTAAGAGTCGATAAACAGTCTGCACTGCAATGTGGCTACCGCAGCAGTAAATGCAGGAATCTGTTCGTTGTTCACACGATTTACGACAAGGGAAGATTTATAGCTCCAATCCCTTAACTCATGATAAGACTAAAAGACTTCAACTTTGAGTCTTATCACTATACCTTCCTTCCTCTTATCCACACAATGAATCTAGACACCCTCTAGAACCTTCTCTCAGCTGGTTATCAGATTAGGACAAGCACAAGGTTCTTGTCTAGTCATTGTTTGTCTTAAGGTTTACATTTGGAATCAAACGTGAAGTTTAAACGCGCTCTATGCGTTTAACATGTGTGCCCCCAATAGGCTCACACACTTCTAGTCGTACATGGCTAATCCAACTACCATATTCCAACAGAAACTACTTATTCAACTCTAAAATAATCAGATTAGGAGCTCGAATAAGAAATCACAAACACTCGCAAAACTTCTTATGTACCGTATAAAAAAACAATAAGCAAATAAATGGCTTTAATAAGCTATCCGGGACACTCCTTCAAAACTAGTCTTTGTAGTGGATATTTAGTATTGGTTTTATGTATTGGGCTCAATCCCACTTCTAAACTATTCTACTGTATCCTATATTATGTAACCGAATCATTATTCTAATGTATTGATTATTCACCCTTTTACAGTCTTGTTGCGGCTATTGTTAAACTGATTAGTCAAAATTGATTACTCGACCCTTAGTGTACACGTTAGTGTTATTAGGAGTATATTTTTCGTCCAATATAAATGTAATGTATCTCATAATTAAGTTAACATGAGATCATAATTCTATAATTCATGTATATGTAGTTTGATCGTGCACTATTGATCATGCTATGGTAACAATAACTTGTCCCACATAGATAAAAAGTAAAGTTATTTGACCTTTATAAGTCCCAAGTATGATTTCTACAAAAGATTGGGGGTTATTACCTCTACGAAAACTTATTTGTAAAGGTAGTGTGTGCTTGATCTTTTATTTTTTTGTTTGGTTTGATGTAATTGTTTAACTAAAAGTATAACATATTTTTCAATACAATTTGGATATCCGCACATAGCGACAGATATAAAAATTACTAACCCAACTTTCTCCACAATTTCCTACCCAGTTACTGAATTCGTTTCACGACCCTTCGAATGTATATGTGTTCGTTTGGGTTTCTTCTATCTTTTCCGCAACACTATTAATATCATTATTCTCGCATGTAAAAAGACTTTCATACTTTCTTACCCATCAAATATTCTTTTCAAAGTATATAGTTTTTACGAATCATGTTTGTATTCAAATTAAGGTTAAAGTTGTAAAAACTTGAATCAAAATAAAATAAACTCATTAAAAATGTAAAAAAACTAAAAACTCATAAAAAATATCGAAATGAATGTTGAATTAAAAAGCACAAAATTTTAAAAAATATGATGAAATTAAGTCATAAAAAAATAAATAAATAAATAAGATATTTCAATTTAAAAATAAAGGTGATTTTCTAATTAGGAAATGACACGTGTCAATTTATGATGAGGTTTTTTAAAATGAGATGAATGGTCGTGATTACATCTTCTTATCTTAACTTTTGATAGGATATATAATAATATAAAAGAATATATTTGTTTCTTATAATCGTTCAGTGAAATATAAACACAACGCACAATTCAACAAATATGTATGGTTTTTTTCTTATTTTTCATGTGTCAATGATTTGAATGAATATGAATGCCTGTTAAGGGGGGTGGGGTGTTTGGCATTGTGTTTTGATGAAATTTTTTGTGATATGGAATGTTAAACTTTGCTAACACTGATGCGTCGTTGGATAAGCATAGATTTTGGTTGCCGTGTGTGATAACAAAAACTAGCCCTTTTGATATAGTCATTTGGATACATGTCAAAAGGTTCATTCCTAGTTATAGTGCAAAATTTTTAATACGACAAAAATTTTTATTTGAATAGTATTATTCTCTTAAAATTTTAAAAGGAAATTGTTAATATCTTTTACCTAGTAAAGGAAAACGAAAAGTGAATACTTTTGTATTTAAAAAAAAAGAATGTTTCCTTATTAGGTATGCTCCACTATGATTTTTTATTATTTTTGAATATATGTTTAATTAAAAAGCTTAAATACTTCCAAAATTGGCATTATTTTAGTGGAGAAATCTGATGAGAAAAAAACACATAAAAATATATGTGTCAAATTTATAAAAACAAAAACTTGAAAAAAAGATGATGTAATTAATAAAACTTTAGTGGTTTAATTTTAAATAAAATATATAGAGTTAAGTGTAAATTTATAAATTTTATTATAACTTAAAAAAAAACAAATAACCCCTTAAACTTTTATATAACTTATAAAACAGTAAAAATAAAATTTTATATGTATATATATAAAAAAACATAATGTACAAACACGGGGATTAAAACTAGTGAATCTTTATAACTAACTGAAACTCAATATTTAACATAGAACAATGGAACTCAATATACATACTAGGTACAATAAGTCAACGTCACAACCAAATTAAAAGAATACACAAAATTGTTAAAAAGTCGTATGCTAAATGCATTCAAGATAAACAAAGTTGAAGAGTTACCTCTCAACAACTAAAAGAATCATTGAGCAAACATAAATTAAATTTGATAATGTGTTTATTTTAAATTCCAGAGTGTTTTTTCTGTCGTTGTTCGCAAGTGTATATATATGGATTAAGGGCTCGCGTTAAATTTAAACATGACTCGTGATAATGGGTTTTAAAGAACATTGTGAGCTTTTGAAAAGATGGTTCCCCACTAAAACTTGGGGTGCTGTGTGCCGGCCCAAGAATGGATAAAGACTTGTCGTTTTGGGTCCAAATCTGCCTTCTTGATTGTGCTGATGATGTTAAGCCGTTTCTTAGATGCCAGGTACGTTGCACGTTGAGACATGATTGAATAATATAATGTGTTAACTCAATCCCACATCGGTAGATAACTATAGCCTCAATCTAATATATAAGCTTGGTGGGCACTCATTCTATTACAAACAAGTTAGACTTTAAAATGACTTCCGTTAACCTATAATAAATTCCCCCAAAACCAGAATATATGTAAACAAATTAGTAGCGTCAACCACACCTAATGATCCGGGACAACATTTCCTTTACATAAAACACCCCTAGCATATTAGCCACGCAACTTTCTTTTTCAATTTTAGAAATCGTTCTTCTTCATGAAAAGCTTTTAAGTTATCACAAACACTCGATGCTCTAGATTTCCAATAGTATAATACTCTTTGTCCAGTCGACTTGGATCACTAATCCTCTTCGTGGTCCACTGATCGTGGCAGTTTTGGTGCTTTGTTTAGGTGCCAGGGTTACGTTTATGGTGGGTGTTCTCTTCACTTTGGAGACTTACTTTTTTTTTAATAAAAGAAAGCTGAGGATAATCTAGATTTGCTCCAT
>BQNB010167942.1:0-11212 GCA_026074375.1 Tanacetum coccineum
CTCATGGATTTGAAGGTTACTCCAACCAAACCTGGGCGAATGACAAAGCCATATTCGTCCCCCCGCTTTATTGCTAACTGTTTTATGCAGGCTATTTAAAGATGGTGGTGGAGGTTCCTGATTCTAACTGACTCACAAGATCTATAGCCACATGCTCATACCTGACCGACAAAACATAAAGACATCATGAAAGCTCAAGTACATGTTTCAAGACTTCCGCTACTCTGATACCGAACGTCTTTCTCGAAGTGACAAAGTGTTAAAGTTAAAGAATTTCAAGAAAGATGCAACATTAAAGCTTTCCAAATCAACAAATCAAGAAAGGTATGAGCATGTCGGTCCAGAAGTCACAAGTTCACAAGATGGCAAAGTTTCAAGATGGCGAAGAGATTGTGCTTGGTTGATGATCTCAAGATGCTCAAGATCACAATGTCAAATACAAGTTCAAGGAACAAGCTCAATCCAGAAATCAATGATCACTACAACATATTCACAAGAGAATGTCAAAAGGACGAGCTAAAGACTCAAGACAAAGCATTGTATGCTAGGCTTAAAGATTAGTAAAATAAAGTGACCTCCCTTAGGGGGAGATTGTTGGAAACACAAAAAGTGTCGGTTACTTCCAAGTTGTAATAGTCTTAGCTCGTAGTTAGTGTAATGATTAGATTAGTAATCTAGTCCGGCCTAAGTCCCATGGGAAGCCCATCATAGCCCATGGGCCGGCCATCCATGTAGTATATAAGCCCTCTCCTAGCCTTGGAGAGGGGTTGGTTGTTCCATTTGTAACATTTTATCATAATACACTTCATCCATTTTCCATCTATTCTATCTCTAACATCACAACCCACATCTCACTCTTGTTCTTGGTTTGATCATAAGGTTACTAGAATTCTTCACGTATCAACGAATAATCGATCCTTGATATAATTCCTTCGGTTTTTGCCTTTGCGAAACGATTATCTTCAAACTTTCCTCCTCTTTTTTGTTGCGATTTTTCTAATTTTTTTGTTTTTTTCATGCAATAACTACGAAACTCGGTGTAATTTCACCATCTCCACGATCATAATAACTGTGGATAATTCATTCGATAATTCTTCATTCTTCGGACGTACCAATAATTGTGTTGGTAGTAAAAATACATGAGTTTTGACTACTTTATACATTCCCATTTGTGATGTGCAAATTTCCTCCCAACCGTACCAAAGATAAAAAAATTGACACAAGACTCGGGAAATACATACTTTACACTTTAAGCAACTAGCAACTAATAAATGGACTTAATCTAACAGGGTAGGCTAAGGTGTAAGAGTGTAATGAAAAAATAGATGGTGTTATTCCTAAAGGATTGGCTCTATTGGTTTTTTTAAGGGTATCATACTCTTAAGATGAGAGTAAACAAAAGGGTTTATATATGGATTTAACTAACCAGTGTAGTTAGTTAATAAAACAACATATAAAGGCTTTTTGGGTGTAATTCTAAAAATTTATAAATTTAAACAAGTTACTCCATCTACATCCATAGTACTCATTATTGTGGTCTCAAATAGATATAACAAGCCAAGTTCTAAAGTCTACAACATCACCGGCAATCTAATACGGGTTATTGTGTGCATGTTATGTAACACGTAATTTCACAAAAGTATGCTTGAAATTTCTTTAAATTTGAGCATAATTTAAGCATTTTAGTGTGAAAAATAGGTCAAGTATACATTCTAATTCCCATCCCCCCTCTTGAATTATACAACGTCCTCGTTGTATAGATAAAACATTAAAAACGGGAATTAAAAGAATTAGAATGAGAAACTCCCTTGATATTTTGCTCGGTAGATTCTCCAAGTTGAGTTTATGAGCAAGAATGTGTGTTGTAAATGCGTCTGGATGACTACAACACACACAGGATTCCAGATGATCGATACTTCACCAACTTCGTTGATTTCTTTGCAGCGAGGTCCTGTGCAAAATTTAGAAAAAACATGCAAAATCCTATCTCAGGTATCTACGGTTAATTAAATAAGCTAAATAAACTGTACAGGAAACCAATACGCCGTATCCATAAACTGGAATACGCTGTATCGAGAAACCTGTAAAAAGTATCTAAATACGGGTCAGTCTGTTGAATACGCCGTTTCATGTATATGAATGCGCCGTATTAACAGAACTGGCAAAAATGTTTAAAGTGCATAAAAATAAAGGACTGATAACGTCCAGACATTCAATACGCCGTATGGTATGGAGCGGATACGTCGTATTGATGTCTAGGACGACAGACTCTATAAAAATAAATAACAATCCGGGTTGTCTCCCGAGAAGCACTTTTCTTCCAGCTAGTCTTTAAGTTAGACTTTTTCCTTCCAGCTTTCTTCACTCGGTGTGCGTCACCATCCATCCTTCGTCCTTTTTCTGAAAAATTTCTTGGTAGATTTGAGACATACAATCTTCGTTTCTTTTCTAAGTATTATATTCACATTTTCTTATAGCAATGTATTCTTCGTTAGGTCCTAGTGAATATTTTATAACTTCAAACTTCTCAGCTTTGCATACCCTTTTATTAGGTTGCTCATCATCCTTATTGTCTTCTTTACGCTTCATTAGTCTCAGCTCATTCCTTTCTTCAATGTTATGTTCGTCATAGGCTTTGAAGAATGAATCAGTAGCAGTGTTAAGGGGATTTCTATAGTCAGATTTTTTCCATTCATTATTGTTTAGAATGCTATCGTCCATCCGTCTTTTATTCCAACTTCCATTCATCCAGGAGTGGAACAATACCTTTTTAGTCCTTTCATCCACTTTCATATGGTTTTCGAATGATGAATTTACTCGTGATATGAATTTAAGTGGATCAATCCCCCAGTTATCCCCTTCGTCCAACATCTCTTCTTCTCCATCTTGGGATTCGGGATAGAATTTACAAAAGAATTTTTCTACTAGCTCTTCCCAAGTGGTAATTTTTCCTTCCCCTCATCTATCCACCATTGTCTTGCATCATCAGCTAGTGAAAGAGGAAAAACCTTCATTCGTAGTTGATGGGAGTCCACACTAGGAATTTTGATTAAATCAAGTAATTCGAGAACCTTAGCAATGTGGTCCACCACGTCTTCATGAAACATACCATGGTATGCATTATTTTCTAATTCTAACAAAAGTTCCTTGCTGAGTTTAATATTTAAATCATTGTTAGAAAGATTGGATTCAGTTTGAGCTTTTCCATTAATTCCTTTAAAATTGGTTCAGCCATAACTTCTTATAGTATTTTCTTCAATCAACTAGCTCTGATGAGTATGACCTGAGGCAAAGGTAAAAATATCAGCAGGATTTGCTCTGAAGAAAGATAGAAAATATTAGGCACGGAAATCAAATACGAATTTTAAGGCTTCTGTTAATGTATCAGGTGATCGATACGCCGTATTCAATAGAAATAAATACATCGTATTAATCAGTTAAATGAATACGCTGTATTGGTAAGAAAGTTGGATACGCCGTATCCAATGGAAGTGGATACGCCGGAACGGGTTATCGACCAGAACAGTGTATTAGAAAACAATTAAACACACAAACAAGTAAACTAAGCAAATAATTAAAGACAAATATATAGAATATACAAAATATACAAAAAGTATACACTAATCTAAATTACATTAATCATAAGGGTTAGATCTAATCTAATGTTAAAAACCAAAATATCAAATAAAAATCAAGATTAAATTTTCAATCCCCGGCAGCGGCGCCAAAAACTTGATGTGTCGTTGTGCGTAGGTGTATGATTTTATGTTTCAAGTTTTAAATTTATATTTTGCCGACTTTACAAAAAACAACACTTTAACGGCCAGTGTACCCGATCAGATGGGAGTTTTGTGGTAAGTAGGGTGTCGATCACTGAGAGCGAGAAACAATCTTTCAAAATATTAATATTTTGGTTGTCTAAACTAAATTAATTCTATTCTATGTTAAACCTATGCTAAACCTATGTTAATCCTAAATCTAACGGATAAGGGGGTTTTTCAGCCCAAGAGACTGGCACGGGTTTTGTGGTGACTAAAATCAACTTAAGACACTAAAATACACGCAAGCAAATTAACAGAAGATAAAAGAGCGGTCTAGTCAAATATAAAAAAACTGTATTAATCATTATTAATCCAATCAGAACATTGGTTTGTTTATTTAGTGCAATGATTACTTATCTCGAGGCGGCATATCATTCTTAAGACTTAGGCGGTAATTCTTCCTAAGACCTAGATACGAAGAATCCTGTCACAATTAAACATATCCGCATAAAGCATCCTTATTTGCTTATTATAATCTATCTTAAGGATTAAAGCAATGGTGATCTTGTTAAACCCTAGCTCATAGAGACTTTACCCACTTACTGCTTAAAGGCAATTCATACACTAGTAGTCCACTAACCAAGTCTTTACCAATTAATTGAGAAGGTACTCGTTGATCCCTGGGGTCACCTGCCGGTCCAACTAAGCTTACAATCTAAGGGCAAAGATAGGTTGTTATTTGTGATCCTATTGGTCTAGATGTACAAATTGGTCTAGATGTACAAATCACTATATGGAGAGCCATCCCGACATCTAGATTACTTGGTCCGTATCACTAGATCCAGTTGAATGATAGGTCGCATACAAAAGCACGTAAACAAGTATAAACTGATAAACATAAACAAGCAATCAACGATAAATTAAGCAATTGAGATAAACAAACCAAACATTCAGATCTTCATAATAATGGCTAATACCCGAAGGTATTAGCCTTCAAACATCATAATCAATACAAGAGTAATAATTTAGCCAAGGTAAATTAACCGAGTTAACGAATGATACCAAAAACTGAACGATTACAAAAGTATAAGAGATTACAAGTTGTTCCCTATGGAATTGATTACGTTGCAAGACTTCTTTTGCTCTTCTTCTCCTCTGAAAATCGAATTTTATGGTTTAGGTATCAAAAATATGATTTAGCACACTTAAAACTCGTTTTTGAGTTTTCTATTTATAAGGTCTGGAAAAAGGTCAATACGGCGTATCGAAAGGCTTCGATACAGCTTATTAGGAGTTTTTTGGAGTAGGGACCACGTTCGATATCTTCTAGAATATTTTATTTCCTTAGCTTGAATACGGCGTATTGGTCTTCACTGGATACGGCGTATTGGTATTGTTTCCTTCGTGGTCTTTTGTGATGTGCAGGCACAGATACGCCGTATCTTCCTTGATGGATACGGCGTATTAGATGCCAGTACAGTAATCTTCAAATATCTTCATTTAAGCTCCAAAATGTGTGCCTTTTTGCTAATCTTCACCAAGTACTCCATAATTACTGCAATTCTCAAATACAAACGATTAAGTAACAATTCTTTGCAATAATTATACAAAATGGGTTATTTTTATGGGATAAATGATGCTATAAAAGTGACGTTATTTGATGTCATCATTCTTAAATTTTCGTGAATCAAATATTCAAATTTTGATCATACCAAACTTGTAAATGATGCCTCATGTCATCATAGTATATCACTCAAACATATAGTGATTAATGCAGTGACTTCCCCTATAATTTAGTAAGCCGTTTCTATAATTTTGAATAGTTTCACAAGATTGGTTTTTCTTTAAACTAATTTCTAGCACTTCTTTTCTTCTTTTAAAAAATTTAGTACTCGCACTTGTTTTCTCTTCTGAGCCAAAAATCACATTTATTATTAGTCTATAAAGATTTTTGTTCGACATATAAAGTCTAAACAAATAACTTCATTAGCAAGCAATAAGACTAAAATGGATTTCATTAAAACAAATTGCGATTACACTAGAATTTAAGACGGAAAAGGAAACCAAATCAACAAATTATTCAAAGGCGCTAGCCACCATGCTTAACGTAAAACAAGCTAGAAAACGAGTCACTATTAAAATTATCATGCCACGAAGTCATCTTCATCGAGATGAACATGAACCACATTGATAACGCTCAAATTGAGTATGTTTTTAGGAGTGTTATCATGGTTTTTGTACATGTTATTTGGTTGATTTAAGGTGCGTTTGCTACTAATATTGCACAAAGTTAGATTTATATGTTTGTAGCTAGCCAAGATTAAGAAAGTAAAGAAAAGACCAAGAAAAGAAGTAATAACAAAGCTTTGTGCATGTGAGAAGAATCCCTCATCAAGACCAAGATCGGGAAGCTTTTCAAGAGAAAAAGAGTCATCCATACAAGCTTCCAAGTCCCAAGATAGAGCAAAAATAAAGTTATATTGAAGTATAATGACCCACGACCAAGCACAACTTAAACGGGAAGCTTAAACGCAAAATCAAGAAAAATATATTTTGAGTCGTGTGACGAGCCGGCCGGCTAGAGGACGACCCGCAAGGCAGAGAAACGAGCCACCCGACTCCTTTTCGCTGACCTCTCCAAGTAAACTTTTAATGCATGTTTATGTGCCAACTCACTTGGGAATGATCAAGAAGGCTCTAGAACTCCATTCCCTGGCATTTTTATGACACTTTGTGCCTACGAAACTTACTTGGGGGCCAAGGGTAGTACTACTATATAAAGGAGACCCCATGGCTTAGTTTTCACACATCCAATCCTCATTCTCTCTTCTCTACACCTCCAACAATTCTCCTTACACCATAAGGATGAATTTCCACTCATCTTTATCTCCCAAAAGACTACACAACTCTGACATTTCCAGAAGAGGGCTCAAATCTCATTGAAGAAGGTGTTGGGAACCATTTTCTGGCTTAGTGCGAAGCGTATAGTCGATTAGAGGCTTAAGGGTTGCTCTAAATCCTTCCATCACCGATTGTAATCACTACTTTGGTATTATTTATTTACTTTCTAGAATTTTTAAGATTGATATGATTGTTGAAACTTTGGTTTTGTTAAAATAGTCATGGAGTAGTTTCTTTATACACTTGTTTGGATGATGTTTATTATATGAGGATTGTTTATGTTTGATTAAGGTTTTGATCAATATCATGTTATGTTTAAGATCCATTTGTGCTTGAGTTTTGTTCAATTGCTTATCAAGCTTAATTAGTTGTTGGTGATTTCATAGGTCAAAAGGGTTTTCATCTTTTAACTCGTTATAATCATTTTGTCTATGTATGATTATCTATTGTATTGACCATTTCTTTAGTGGCTAGATTATGCAAAGAAACTCATGTGTGATTGTTAACAAGTTTGTGAAACAAACTGCGAATCAAACTTATTAAATAAACCTAATCATGAATTGGTTGATTTGGCTTAATGCTTGATTTTGTTGTCTTATATCATACACGTGGGTTATATGTGTGGAAAACTAGAAGGGGGGGGGGGTTGAATAGTTTACCGCTTTTTAATTTAATGTTTAGTTTTATGTATGTTTGTAAAACTTAGATTTGACCTTTTTGTGAATTCAATGCTTGCACTGTAACAATCCGTATTTTTGATTAATGTACGATGCTATTAAATTTACTATTTATTTATTTTCTCGTACGCGTTCGCTTTTAATTTTAATAGTTAAGTTAAATCGCGTAAGTTAAAAATCAACAATTAACACAAACGGGCACCAAACGAATAAAAGTTTTCGTCAAACAAGCACTATATTATTTTTACAAAAGTAATAATAAACTTTTTATATTTTATTTTTATTGGTTGTGAAAAATTTCTGGTTTTAACCAAACCTGCTCTGATACCAATTGTTGGCCCTTTTCTCACGGATCTTTAATCAACGATATACCAAAACAATGAAATAAAACTCTCTTTTATTAATCTGTCATCATTGACTTGTTTGTTTACATGAATTCTATTTATACATAGCGAATAGTCACGATTGAAGAGTCGTGATGGTTCGAATGAACCAACAGACATGTCTTTACATTTTGTAACTGCCTATAACTGTTTTTTCTAACTAACTTCTAACTGCTTTGTAACTGCTTTTTTGTACAGCAGATTGGGATTAGCCCAGTGATGGGTTTGGCCCAATAAACAAGACGACATAAATTGGTGCATGTTCCTGTATTGTGGCTGCTCCAGTTGATGCATCATCTCACGTTTAAGATCAAAATTCGGACGATCATAACAATCGTTAATAACTCCGCTTTTCATAGAATTCGAGTTTAATGCTTGCATCAACCTTTGATCAATGCCAAAAACATTCTGACCCATTGGCATTATCGGATAAAACCTGTTATCAACATTAGTAATCGATGCTCCAGAAGACTCTATGCTCGTGTTGTCGTTGTTGTTGTAATCAAAATGTGTCATCGTGGTTATCGGGTTATGCTTCAATAGTGGCATAACTTGATTGAGTTTCATTCCCAACTTGCAAGCGAAATCTCTCAATTGCACTTCCGAAGAATTATCCAAAAACTCGAGGGAAGTAGGATACTTGGCTTCCAAGTTACTTTTTTTCGCTTTAGCCAATTCACCTTCAATCTTATTTTTCCTATCTTTAAAGAAATCACATAAACTGTACGGTTTAATCTTCCTGGGATCACTAACGCGTTTTCTTTTGTAAGCGTTAATCACATCACTGAGTTTAACATGATCTTGTGGGAAGATTTCTGGGCCTTCTTGATGGTCGGAACATATGATCATAGACACATTGACATCACAAAGAGTACTTAGCTCTCGCGCTTTCTTAATGAGACCCTCTTTTCGCCTTAGGAATGTGATTTTACGTTTCTTACTGTCGTTGATCAGTTCCATAGATACCTTCACTCGACCCATGCTTTCAAATCTGTAAAATAGATTTATAACGAATTAAAAAGGTGAAAAAAGTTACAAGAATTTTGAAACATATATATCACAAAGTGACATTAACTAGATCAACAATACTGCTAATATCTAGACGTGGTTGCAGATTAGGAAAACAACCATCATGGCTGACCATATAAACAAGATCGCATTCGAACACAACCATCATACTAACATATACCAAAACGTAAAGAATCGACTATTAAGAAAATATGACTTTTTTTTAAATAGTACAAATTTACGCATGCCTGTTTAAACAAAAACATACAAACTTTGTATAATACCTATATATTTTACACACTAACTATTTTTTATCTAATCCCAGGGACAAAACAAAGTGCTTAACTAACAAATCCTTTGCTGTTTTTAGGTGTTTTAGTTACGTTTGTGAACAAAAAGAAAAAAAAAGACAAGGGTTTACGTTAACCGTGGATGATTAACGTAACTATTAATAAATACGAGCACGCAGCGGAAGTCTAGCACGTAAGATCATTCACATAGTCATATAAATTAACATAATAATAATAAAAGAAAAGCGTACCTTTTAGCAAATCTTGAATTAATAAATCAAGAACAATTAGATCAAAGATGATCTATCTTTGGATTCGTACATAGTTTTAGTTAACGTATTCAATTGAATGCTAGTTCTTTTATAAAACAATAAGCAAAACAACTTATTTAAGTTGATTAATTAAATCGGTTTTCCCACTTGGCCCCTGGTGTCGTCTATTGACTCAACACGAGAGAAGGGAAGAGATAAAAGAAGTTTTGCTTATAGGGTTCACCAAAAGATTTATCAAAACAATGTGCCTTGATTGTTTAGTATTTAGGCATAGGAATTTTGTTATAAGGGAACAAATGTCCAGCCTCCTCTTGTTGAGGTATAACCGGCCCTAAACACAAGCCCACAACCCAAGCCAAAACTTCCCTTTTTCTCATTATTTAACATTAAGTCCTTTATGTTAAAAATTTAACGGGACGTTAAATGAATTTCCTGTTAAGTAACTAATTAATTAACGACTGTTATCTTATTATTTACACAATTAATATAAATTAATTAATTATATTTATTGAATCCAAACGCTATCGTGTGCGTCTCCAAAGGCCAGAGTCGCATTCCGGACATATATTATTTACGTGTACATTCTTCACGAGTCGAGACCAAATTGTGACTAAGGTGCGATGCCTTTGCATGCAAGTATCTATATTTGTATTATGTTGGTGAGCAAGAGGAAGAAGATGAATCAGGTGATGGTTAATTGATGTAAACAAAGAGATTGAGCAACTTGTTAGACGCATAAATTACTGGCTCAAAGCCATTGTGTGCGTGAGGCACATTAGATCTAGGTTTATATATGACATGCTTATGCTTTGTTACGTAATGAAATCAATTCAATTAATATCAATTTCTATTATTTTTCATTGTATCAAAGACCATACCCTAAAAACACCGATCCCTAAAAACACCATCCTTAAACCGTAAATTAATTTTTATTCTTTCTCCACTATGTAGTTCTCATCATCTATGTAATTGGTTTTAGTCCACTATCCACATCAAAACCCTAATAACCATCACTCCTTCATCCCGAACCTTCATTCACACACAAAAACTTTGATCCATCAACAATCATTAAAATCAATGGCTTCAACAACCGAACACAAAGGAGCAGTTGAGGATGAAGACACGGGAGCACACATCGCTCCGATTGTTAAGCTTGGCGAAGTTGCTGTTACTACTGGTGACGAAGATGACGACGATCCTCTTTTTGATCCATAGGCGAAACTTTATTGATTTGATAAAGATGGAACCAGTGGAAGCAACTAGTAACATGAAGATAAAAAGGTTGATTGAGTTGGAACGTTGTGGTTGAGATGTTTTGACATATGTTTTATTTTATTTTATTTTTAAGCATATATTACTATTTAAGCATTAAAAAAAATATTATTTTTGTAGGTGTCGAATCTAGGGTTCTTATTCCCGATACGACTTTTGTTGGTGTCGAGTCTAGGGTTCTTATTCCCGAGACGACTGCTTGGGATACTTTGGTTTATCCTTCTGATACTTTGGTTATCCGTAAACAAAAATTAGAATAGGGGATACTTTGGGTTATCCCGTTTTATTTTGGTTTATTGTTTTATTTTGCTTTCTTAATTTTCTTCTTCAGTCCGAGCTTTCGCGATTTCGTCGCTCGGACTGCGGGGGAGTATTAGAGGATAAATAGGCCCTGCCCGGTTTGTGGGCTCAGGGTCCATTAGGGTTTCATTATGCTATGTAATCTATAAATATCGTATGAATAAAACATATCTCCAACAGGGTTTTATCATTGTCTAACATGGTATCACAGCTCTAGGTAAGATCCACCAATAAAAATTGCTATCCTCCGATCATCGGCTACTTGTCAATGATCCGGAGGGATCTCGTTTTTTTCCGCTTTATTGTTTTTATTAATTTAGGATTTTACTTTTCGTATTCAATGCATAA
>BQNB010167943.1:0-5000 GCA_026074375.1 Tanacetum coccineum
TATGAACGATTAAATACAAAAGTAAGATAAGTGTGATCTCCCTTGGACTTCTGGTGGAATTCTTTGAGGTATAGAAGCCTTGGTCGCTTCTTAGAGTTATGGTGGAATGGTTGATGAATGGATGATCTTCAATTGTCTGAATGAGGCCTCTATTTATAGATTTTGAATATGTTACGGCGTAACCTTTTAGAGGTTTACGTCGTAAACTGCTGACGCGTACTTTCCATCTTGCAAGCTTAAATGATGTTACGACGTAATCAAGTGTCCCTGTTACGATGTAATGCTGACTCGGATGACTCAGCCTTCCATAATAATAATGTTACGGCGTAAACCTTACGTATGGTTAGGCCATAATGTTACTGGATGACGTGTCTTGCCTTGAATAGGTTATGGCGTAACACTATCATAGGGGTTACGCCGTAAAGTCTCGTAAGAATCCGTGTTTTCTTCAATTTTGTTCCATTTCCCGTATTTCTTGTCTTATACTTGCATTTTACCTGAAAACAACAAAATAACCATAAAAATATTGAATTCAAGTATTTATAAGATAATTGCAAGTATTTTCGTGTGGAAATTAACACTAAAAAGTATCAAATAATAGATGTTATCAAATATCCCCCCACTTGATTTCTGCTTGCCCTTAAGTAGACCTGTTAGAATAGTTTATAAAAATATCTCTCTAATTTAACTCAAAGAAATGAATCTGTAAAAGTCTTATGCTAGAAACATCAAAGTCGAACACCTCACGAAAAGAGGATCAAAATTCACTCAACTCTCACCTAGTCTAAGTGTTCATTTTTAGGGTGATCGCTCAACTACACAGTTATAGCATGTATTCAATCATAAGCTTGGGAAGTACACAAATTTGCACCGGTTAGAGTTAGGGTCTAAATAATTCTTAAAGGCAACATGGGTAACATAACACAGGTTTATTAGGTGATATACATGGTTAGGATAGACATGGGATACACATTTAATTGGTGTTAACACAAAAACACAAAACAAATAGTCTAATATAATCTAAGGTATCCATAACCGGCTATTGTCTATCCATAGTCCAAGTCTTCAAGTGCAAAAATCTGATCATATCATCATAATGGGTTAGCTAATAATGAGATCTTGCGGAGCATGCTAACCCATTCTTCACTAGCTGGCTTATAGTTGCACCACCTTTATACTACGGATGTCTTATAGTTGCACCATCCTTAAAATCACTAGGTGGCTTATAGTTGCACCACCTTTTTACTTAGTTTGTTTTATAACACGTAACCAACATCAAGAGTTTATTCATATTTTTTTCTATTTTTTTACAATAATCCTGTATATCACATATAACATATCCCCCCACTTGAGAAAAACAGTATCAAAAGTGATAATACCCGGGGGGTCTTCCATTTTCCTGAACCATGGACTTTGGTAGCCAGAAATTTCAACACAAAGATAAATATAAGCTACAGGGTTGGCTAAGGTGAAATGCTTTGGTATGCCAGAAATTTCAACACAAAGTAAATATAGGCTAAGGGTTGGCTAAGGTCGAAATGATGGTAACGAAACATATATATGGGTGAAAACACAGATAGCTCAACAGGGAGTGATCTAGGGGTCATCTTGCACACGTAATAATAAGTGCAACAAAAGCTTTTTAACACGGAGTTCTGACAAGTCACAGTGTAACAAGTCGCTATAAAACCACCACTACATATGGGTCTATTTCGCTAGAATTCCTAAATGTTACCTTCTCGAAACCACTTCATTCCTTGCTAAGCAATTAGGTCTCGAAATGTGATGTACAAGCGAAGTTCTGAAGTCTACAAAATTACCGGCTCACTTACTATTTTTGTGTGGATTTTTTGTATCTGATGAAAAACGGATTATCGGGCTTAAACCTCACAAGTTCATAACGTAACGGGTAAATGTGCATTCAGAAAAGATTGATTTACGTTTAGTTAAAAAAAACATGGTAAAAAATCTTAAATTGGCATTAAATTTTCAAAACTAAAACTAGAAAAATCGAACGGCAAAATATTAGTCAAGAGGTAATTCTTCACCTTATCTCCACACTGATTTGTTCAAACTCGTCCCTACTTGTACAGTAAGGAATTGAAATATATGGAAATCGTAGAATTTGAACAAGACACTCCCCTTGAAATTTGCTTCGTATAATGAAGAGACAACATTCTCTAAGCCATGTTTCAAGTTTGCTTCTTCGAGCACAAATCCACAATCACAAATATCCCATCATTATGAATGGCATGGTGTCCAACTAATCCAGATTTGAAATGTGTTTCTTGGTAGCCAAATAATTAACCTCAAGACTCTCATTGCTGCATCATCTTGTAAAAGTTGCAACTGAAAACTAATCTACTACAAAGATAAATCGTGCAAAAACGAAAGATACCTCAAAATTGTACAAAAATGAATAATAAAATCCTTACTGCACTTTTGTAGGAAATCTACGGTTTCATTTTAGCAGAGCAATTGCCAATAAGAACAGAGAGTTAAGCTTCTTGTGGCTCCTAACTATGTGAGAGTTGTTGAAGGCGCACTCGTGAGGGTTCGTCAGGAGAACATACCCCACATCGCGTTCATTTAATTATACAAGGTTTAGCAATGTTTCAAATTTATTTTTACAGTTTTCAGAAGAAGGTTATGGCGTAACCCGATGGTTACGCCGTAATATTGTGACTAATTATGATATAGTTTTGGTTTGTATGTTACGGTGAAAACCAATAAGAGGGTTTACAGCCGTAAATGAACCCGAAGTGAAAGATCACCGAGGCATGAAAAACCATCTTTGTTACGCCGTAACCGCTGCTACAGTAGCAATGTTACCACACAATTACGAGTCGAGTCGGTCTTAATTTTGACCTCTTTGTTACTGGAACTTGTAAAATAAAGTGTGAAACATGCAAACCAACTAATATGCAAAATTAAAGTGAAACATAAGACCAAAACATAAACGACAAGGAATAAGCATGGGGGGCTCCCACGAGTGCTTGTTTTTGTTTCGAGTCTCTAGCTTGACTCCACCCTTAATTACTAATAGGGCCCGTGGTTTCATCCACTTCACTTAGGATCACGTGTGGGTTGAAGTCAGCAATTTTTTGTAACAACACAAAAAAAAAAAACCCCAAAAATTTTTTTTCAATTCGGCGTGTTCATTTGCTACAGGGTAGGGAAATGATGATTTAAGACCATACCTAGAAGGACTTCATTTCCCTATCTACTCTATATGGTTTAGTTGATGACTTGTATGATTCAAATATTCCATATAAGGGACTCATTGGTTGAGTATGAATGAAAGGCTCCGAGTTTAGTGATAAGTGTCACGACATGTATTTCCATAAAATGAGAATATCAACATGGAGTCTTTCAGGCTCCTCAAGATCCCTAGTAGGATCAGCCTCTTCACTCTCGACCCCATTGCTACATTCAAGATCACGTGTCTCCAAAATACTTTTTCACAAATGGAGTTTAGTAGCCGGTGCTAATAATCCTTCGTTTAGCATCCGGTTTGTGGTGTGCTAGGTTGTTGGGATCCTTTAAGGTTGTATAACATCTTCTATTACCTCAGGAATGTTAGGTGTATGGAATTGCATAAATTCGTTCTACGTCGTTTATTTCGTATATATCCTCACATATCAAAAGTATCCCTATCATCTCCATCATCCTCCTGATCCTCCTCCAAATCATTATCATGTTCCCAAATACTATCCTGAAGTTTATCTTGCCCCATTCGCTTCACAGTTTAAGAAAAGTGCATTTATTACTGCTTTCTCTTTCTTACTTTTTGACATAATGACAGTTTTACCCTTAACTAAAATAATTAATTAAAAAGTTCTTCTTTAAGTTTGTAATAATAATGTTCAAACAAGGGTAGTATAGTAAACTTCATCAGATTCACCATATATTTTTAGTAATGGGACAATTTAATCGTTTGGGACCATCCTAAATCTCCAAGGAACAGGGACAATATGAAAATGGACGGAGGAATGAGAGTACGTTAAAATCCTGATAAATGGTTTGGTATTAGTGAGCATTTATTTAAGTCAAGATTTTTACTTGATGTTAGCCTAGAGCTCAAACTATAATGAAAACTAAACTATAAGCTAATTACGCTCTATCAAAAGAAATCAACTGATACTAAGTCATGCTATGAGTTGGCGGCCCGTTAGGTGCACTGTGATATCTCTCTCAAATCATAAACGAACTTTCTCACCAAACATTAGTTTACAATAACCTTGCACTCGTATTATTTCATTTTTAGACTTTTGTAATTTTACTTTCTCTCTCCATTTTCTCTCTGTAATTATTTGATTGTAACAACTTCATCAAAACTTGTAAACAACTCTCGAGCCTCATTGATAATTGTAAAAAACCACAAATCTAAGCCGTTTCTATGACAAATCAAATCTTAATTTGACACCCACAACTCACATAAAATGATCTCAAATCAGCTGATATCAATATTGTTAGGAATCGAGAAAAGACTCAGTCACTCCTAAAATACATAGCTCGTAGGTCTTAGATAGTTTTTGGAACTTTATCAAGCCAGGTGGGCCAAAGCCCATAGAAAGCCCACAAGGACTCAACCCCCGCTGTGGGGCCCAGCGACCCTTATAGTGAGTATAAGCTATCCTTCCATAGTTAGAGAGGTGTTGGTTGGTTTCATATCTAACACACTATTAATCTAATATCATCTCTCTTTCTTTCTTCTCACTAGAACCTTCCTTCCATCTCGGTCTCTCTCTAGTCTTCTCTTGGATTGGTTAAAGGGGTTTAGGTACAATAACATATTCTACAATTGGTATCAAGAGTCCCATGGGGATTTACGAAGGGTTAGTAGTTGTGTTTTATTTTTTATTTTTTTGTTGAGTAATTCGCGTCTTCGAACACCAAAAAGATTTTCATCTTTTTGGTGTTCAAAAACCGTAAAAGCTTTAATCCTTTATTCTTATTTTATCCTAGTATAAGATAGTTGTACAAGAAAAACCTTGAAA
>BQNB010167943.1:12500-13941 GCA_026074375.1 Tanacetum coccineum
GTGTAATTAAGCACTTATCAAGCTCCCCAACAATGGCGCCAAAAACTTGATGCATATTTTCTTTTAAATAATTATTTACCAAGTTTGAAATTTATAAAACTCGTTTCAGCTTACAAACGCACTAACGGGCAGAGAACCCGATCGTGAGTAGTGTAGTTTTAGTAAATCCGAGGTCGTCCCAAGAGCTAAAGGAAGGTTAAAAATCTGAGTTTAAATTGGTTGTCACGTTAAAAGCAGTATTAGAATAAAAAGAACGAAAACTTAAAAGAAATGAACTAAGTATGATTTAAAGAGAAGGGGATACGGTCCTAATTACTTTTTAATTAACTTAATGATTCACTTTGTTCTACTATATAAGAAAACAAGGATTGAATGGTCATTTAATCCTCACTAACCTCGCGAATCCCAGCATACTGGTCATACTAACCGGAATTTTGTCCCACAGATCATGGTAAGCGAGCATCATATTTAGCATTCTCATGGTCAAAGTAATATAACCAAATAGATAACCATAATTAACAAGAAATACATGAATCATAAGGATAATTAATAAGATAAGCTTAGCTAAAAATTGTATTCATACAATCAATATCATCGTCAATTAATGAAAGAAATGAAAACATGATAATTGAACCAAACTAGTATGATGATGATGATCGGGACCAGATTCTTCCTTCTTGAAGGGCTGGAGAGTGCTGAAAAATAACTTAGGGAGATGTCTCAGTCGTCCCCTCAGATGGGAGGGAGAAGGATGATTATAAAGGCTGATTTTGGCCCCTATTTATAGGTTTCTGATAGTTTACATTATGGCGTAACTGGTTCGTTTGGTTACGCCATAACCATAACTAAGATAATAAATCTCCAACGTGGCAGGTTTATGGCATAACTGATTTGTTTGGTTACCTCGTAACCATGACGTGGCAATTTATGGCGTAATCTATTTGTTTGGTTACACTGTAAACCCTTCAGTAACATTTTAGTTATTGTAATCTTGTGGCTCGTCAGTTGTGATACGGATCTAACCCAAAACACAAAAGTTGTAGATATTACTTTCCTCTATTCAAGGCCGCTTGAATCAACTTCAAAAGAGTTAGTATGAAGAAGTTATGGTCAAAATACTAGAGCACATTTCCTGAAGTATCACAGGAGCATTTCTTCTTCGGCTTTGTTTTCGTTTATAGTAACTCCAAATCATAAGCGGATTTTCTTTTTATATTATTCTTTTGTAGAAGTATCCATTAATCACGTCTTTTCGCTCCAATGCCTAGTTTAGTGTCCAATTCTTGCGTTTCTTGCCAAATACTTGCATTTTACCTGAAAACAACAAAATAACAGTAAATGTATCAAATTTCAATATTTATAGGATAATTGCAAGTATTTTTAGGGGAAAATTGACACTAAAAAGTATCAAATATTTGATGTTATCAAATACCCCCCCCCC
>BQNB010167944.1:0-13941 GCA_026074375.1 Tanacetum coccineum
ACCATACCTGATCCAAATCAGACAGTAACGTCAACTCCTCCAGTAATTGCTCCCTTCATAGATGTCTCATCTTCTAAGCCGTCATTCCCTTCATAGATGTCTCATCTTCTAAGCCGTCATTACTAGTCACTCCTCCACCAATCAACACGGAAGCTACAATAATCACCACATCTCTCTCCCTGAAATCACTCCATTCATCGCCCTTCAGCTAAGAGTGGCAAGATTAGAGCAAGAGATGTCTGAAGTAAAGAAGACTGATCACTCTGCTGATGTTTTGGCTTCAATTAGATCCCAAGTTCCTACGGCTGTTGATAAATATCTAGGATCAAAACTTGATGATGCTCTCCTTAAGGTTCTTGAACGACATACTGCAGATTTAATCGAGAAATACTCTGTGCTACCTGGCCCAGAGTCTATCCAGAATCAAGAATCTGAAAAGAGTCCGAAGGAGATTATCAGAATCAAAAAGGAACAAGGTGAGGAGAAACAAGATTCAACTTACTCAATCAGGTCAACTGATAAAGTTGATCTTGAAGAATTTGATCTAAAGAGTGCTCTCTTCAAGCACATGAATAAGATCAAGTCTGCAAACAGAAATACTGCCAACTACCATCTATACCATGCACTTATGGAAGCTTTGATAGCAGATGAAGACGCCATGGATAAGGAAGTTGCAGACAAGGTTAAAGATCACAAGAGAAAGCATGATAGTGATGATGATGAAGACGATGATGATAATGAAGGCCCTTCAGCTGGATCAAACCAGGGTAAGTCATCGAAAAGGAGAAGACACGATTCAGGTGCTTCTGGTTCAGCTTAACCTCCTACAAAAGATGATGAGCAAAGTTCAAAGAAACCACGGAAGTCTGATGCATCTGCTTCTAAACAACATCCAGCTCTCACCTCAACTGGATGGCAGATCACTAACACAAGAGATGCTGGTACTGACTCTTCGATACACAGATCTGATCCCGAATCAGAACATTCTGAACAATCTTCAGATGACATTCCAATGTAGGATGAAGGGAATGACTCAGATATGGAGGACACTGACAACGCTCACATTCCTAAGGTGTCGACCACTACATGGTTTAAGCCTATTCCAGAAAGCGAGAGACCTGCTACACCTGAACCAGAATGGACCATTCCCCTGAATGATTTCCTGGAACCAGAGAATAACTAGGCAAATACATACGCCACAACGTATAAAGCTCCTGAGCAGAACAAGCTTCAAAGAAAGTCGTATGATATTGGGTCATTCATCAAATGGTTCTGCAGACGAACAGGAAAGAAGAAGCTCTATAAAGCTGATTTAGAAGGTCCAGCATTAAACCTTGTTAAAGCCTTTCATAAGAACAACGTCTTTCTTCAATATCAGATGGATGAATGCCATAAGCTGCTGACAAATAAAGTTGATTTGTATAATCCTGAGGGTCATCAAATTCTGCGAAATGTATATGAACCACTGCCCTTAGGAGGACCACCAGGTCAGGTAACTATTCAACCTCAATTCTTCTTCAACAAGGATCTGGAGTATCTTCTGACAGGTGACAAAGAGCGAAGAATTGCCTTATCCATATCCAAGCTCAAAGCCGCTCGTTACCTAGACTTTGGCCTTGAAGAATTAGTTCCATCTTTGTGGGTTGAAAGTGAACTCGAATATGATATCAGTGCGGTCTATGGCATCACTCACTGGTGGTTTAGAAGAAAGGAATTCTACATCAACAAACACAGTGAATCCTCTGATCGTGAAGCAGTCAGATCGCAGATGCGAATTCTCAGCGTGATCAGTGTCAAGGTATTCGAAAAGTACGGGTACAACTACCTAAGAGAGATGATTCTACGCCGTGCTGATTACCAAGAGTACAAGATCTCAGAAAAGGATTTCAAAAATCTTCATCCAAATGATTTTGAAGATCTGTTCCTACTTAACATTCAAGAAAAGCTCAACCATCTGCCCAAGACAGACAAGACTAGTCTTCACACAGCAGTCAACATGTGGATAAGAAACCTAGTGATCAGGAATCGTGTGGGAGACTTACAGCTCGGGATTGAAAGTTATCAAACAAAGATCAACCTTGAACGTCCAAATTGGGATGCATAAGGAAGCCCGACTATTACTTTCCAAAGAAGATACAAACTATTGCCCTAAGCCTAGCGTCGTTGGTCTACAGAGACAGAAATGGTCAAAGAAAAGTTGATGGAGGCTGAAAGAGCTTACACAAGTTTCGTGATGGGACGTTGACAATAGTAATGGAAAAATTGGACCACACGTGGTTAAAGACTATCATCCTGTTCGATGTACAGATAGGGCATGGAGACTAAAGTGGTCAGTAGGATTACAAGAGAAGAAGGCAAAGACTTCATCACTGCAATCGAGAAAAGACTACAGATCATAAGTATCTATCGAAGTCTATGAAAGCTTTGTGGAGAAGAATAGAGATTTTGACAACAGGCTGATCAACAAAACAACGCAACGAACATCCTCGTAACAATAAAAAGGTCGGAAAATAAATATTAATTTGTCTCCAATATGAAAAATATCACATGTGCATTAGTAAAAAATTTATAAAGTTTAATCTTTTGATGACTAAGATAGAGTAATGATATCCTCAACGATTGAGGGGGAGCAGTTTATATGTTTCATACAACACTTGCGAATTAAGACACACTTTTCTCCTAAATTTTTATAACATATTTAAATCAATTGATATCCAAAAATGTCAAAGGGTTAAATATTTTTGATAAGAGGGGAGAAATAATTAAAATATGTGTAGAAAAATAATAAAATCGTGATTAATAGGACTCATATACTCCCCCCCCCCCCAAAAAAAAAACGAGCTAAACAATTTTCGAATACCGAAGCACCATTTGATGGGAGCGTTTCTAAAAAAATCAAAACGATCGAGGTACCGAAACGCTTTGATATTTATATCATAAGTATCCTAATTGAATTTTCAATTGGTATTGAATGAAAGAGAACTGTACCAAAAGACCTACCATGTAGGCATTTTTTCTTAATTGCGTTTAAGGTTTGGGTAGGTTAGGTACTATACTCAATGATCCAGTCATCAACCGGAGGATCTTACCCCAGGAGACAATCCACTAGTTAGTGTAGAAGTCCTTAGGTATGATACAAAAAGAAGTAAAGTGTGAGTAAGGGAAGAGTGCCAATTGAGATGGAGCTAGTACTGGAATAAACCTAATAAGGTTCAGTCATAAAGTCACGGAAAGCACGAAAGGTTGAAGATTAAAAAGAATGTTAACGATAAAGGGTGTAAAGAAAGAAGCATCCATTCCCTTAAGGCAAAACCGAGTCAATACAATCTGGCCAGAATCACTAAGATGATTTCTGACATTGAAGATCCGACATCAGGACCCATATGCAATGCACAACCCTCCTAGCCACTTCAGTATCTATCAAAATATTTCTTTCTGTTTTCATTCTCACGAGACTAAACACGGATAGAAAATATGTTCGGTGTACTATTGACTTTCTCACTCCGAGTTAGTTGATAATTGAACAGGTGGCAGTCGCTCCAGCCTCCATTACTAGAACCAAGAAATGCATCTAATTGAGTCCTAGATCCAAAGATCGTATCAATTAATCTCGTAGGACACAAGTATCCAATTCTCTTGTCTTTCACACACTGTAGGAAACAATCTAATCCTAAGAGTCCTACGCATTATCTTGTGATAAAGCCAGAACATCGATGAAACTATGGTTTTTTTTCACAATGAAGATGGAAATCCCTGCAGCTAGAGCCAACATCAAACAAGCTCTAGGTAGTGTTGACGTGTGCCGATTCTTCTACAAGATCAACTTGTGTCAAGTACTAGAAAGAAACGAATGTGGCGAATTCTGTGTGACAATCAAACTTGTTCCAGTATAAGAATTGAACTGTTATTGATCATTTGATAAACAAAAACCAAACTTTTTGAAGTGTACAAAAATATTTTCATAAGAAACACTTAGACTCGCTTTTCCAAATCCATTTTCTCTTAATTACTAACTGTTCATTAACAGGATATCTTAAAGATCGGAGGATGGAGATGGAAATTCGCAGCACCTTCAGATATCAAGTGCATAACCGTAATGCTCAGACACGACCTACACTGTTATTAAGTTATTAAATACCTCATAAAGGTGTCAAAGCCTTCCGCAAACTCTGACACAGTATTCTTCACAAGTGCACAAGAAGGCGACCCTTACAAGATGATGTTAAGATTATGTTGGGCGATGATCTCAAAAAGGCTCAAGATCACCAGTCAAAGACAAGTCTTAGATAATCAAAGACATTCTATCCCCAAAATGTACAAGATATCACATATCTACGAGCTTAAAGACTGAAGTGATAAGTTTGGATTTTCAGGGATGACCTCCTAGGGGGAGATTGTTAGGTATTTAGAAAATGACACTTACCCAGTGTATTTTACTGTTTATTATAGCTCGTAGTTTAATAGTTAATAGTACGTTTTTCGGTTTTAAGTTGGGTACGAATACCCGATATATTGTAAGTACTATATAAGCCTCTTCCAACTTTGGAAGAGGTAAGCTAGTCATTATTTTCCATTTTACAAAGAAACACATTTTCTTTCTCTAGAATATTCTCTCTAGTGTTTCTCTCTCTAGAAACTAGCCAAATCCAAGAATCGACCCCGTGTTATGATATAGGATATACCACAAACTCTTATCGCCAAAACTCCGTATCGTTTAGCTCCATCATAAATGAAGGAGTTAATGAGTAAACTCCAAGAATTACTTGATAAGGGTTTTATTCGCTCTAGTAGTTCACCATGGGGAGCTCCGATTTTATTCGTTAAAAAAAGGATGGTAGTATGCGGATGCACATTGATTATCGTGAGTTAAATAAAGTCACGGTGAAAAATGTATATCCTTTACCAAGAATTGATGATCTCTTTGATCAACTCCAAGGTGTATAGTTTTCAAAGATTGATCTTCGTTCGGGTTATCATCAATTGAAGGTCCGAGAAGAAGACATTCCCAAGACGGCTTTTAGGACGCGTTATGGACACTTTGAGTTCGTTGTTATGCCTTTTGGCCTTACTAATGCACCAGTAATTTTCATAGATCTAATGAACCGGGTGTGTAGGCCAATGTTGGATAAGTCTATTATTGTGTTCATCGAAAATATTCTTGTATATTCCAAAAGCAAGGAAGAGCACGAAGTTCATTTGCGAAAAGTCTTAGAAACTCTTCTAAAAGAAAGATTGTATGACAAATTCTCGAAATGTGAATTTTGGTTACAAGAAGTTTAATTTCTCTCCGAAGGTCTTAAGTTGATCCGGATAAACTCGAAGCGGTGATGAATTGTCAAGCTCCAAAGAGTGTAGGAGAAATACAAAGTTTCCTAGGTCTCGCGGGTTATTATCGAAGGTTCATTCAAGATTTCTCAAAGATTCCATCCTCGTTAACTAAGCTTACTAAGAACAATACTCCTTTTAAATGGGGTAAAGAGCAAGAAGAAGCTTTTGTTACCTTGCGAAAGAAGTTATGTGAGGCTCTGATTCTCGTTCTACCAGAAGGAACCGAAGATATGGTCGTTTATAGTGATGCATCTTATTCTGGTCTTAGATGTGTTCTTATGCAACGGGGAAAGGTTATCGCTTATGCCTCGAGACAATTAAAGAAGCATGAAGAGAATTATCCGACTCGTGATCTTGAATTGGCGGCAGTAGTCTTTGCTTTGAAGATTTGTAGGCATTATCTTTATGGTGTGAAATTCTGTAGTATATCCTTTATCATAACACGGGGTCGATTCTTGGATTTGGCTAGTTTCTAGAGAGAGAAACACTAGAGAGAATATTCTAGAGAGAGAAAATGTGTTTCTTTGTAAATGAAATAATAACTAGCTTTTTTCTTCTAAAGTTGGAAGAGGCTATATATAGTACTTATAATATACCGGGTATTCGTACCCGACTTAAAACCGAAAAACATACTATTAACTATTCAGCTACGAGCTATAATAAACAGTAAAATACACGGGGTGACCGAGTCTTTTTCTAATATCTAACAATCTCCCCCTAAGGGAGGTCACCCCTGAAAATACCCAACTTTAATCACTTCAGTCTTTAGCTCGTAGACATTTGATATCTTGTACATTTGGGATAGTAATCTTTGGATTCGTCTTAAACTGCTTGTCCTTTGACTGTGATCAGTTAGAGCTTATTCTTGGATCATCGCCCAAACATAATCTTTATCATCTTGTGATGGATCGCCAAAGTTGTGCACTTGTGAAGAAATACATGACATCAGAGTTTGCGAAAGCTTTGACACCTTTATGAGGTCTTTCATAACATCATAACAAGTGTAGGTCGTGTCTTGGCATTCGGTTATTTACTTGACATCTCAGGAACTGGGAATTTCCATCTCCATCTCCATCTTTAAGATATCCTATAATGAAACAGTTAGTAATAAAGAGAAAATTGATTTGAAAAGACAGACTAAGTGTTTCTTATGAAAGAATTTTGTAACACTTCGAGAGTTTTGATTGTTTGTCAAATGGTCAATAACCGTCAATTCTTATACTGGAACAAGATTGATTCACACAGAATCGCACCATCGTTTCTTTCCAGTTGTCACAAGATTGATTCTTATAGAATCGCACAAGTCACCTACCTAGAGCTTGTTTGATGTTGGCTCTAGCAGGATTTCCATCTTCATTGTGAAAAACCATCGTTTCACTCGGATGTTCTGGCAATATCACAATGATAATGCGTAGGACTCTTAGGATAGACTTGTTTCCACAGTGTGTGAAAGACAAGAGAATTGGATATGTGTCCTAATGAGATTAATTGATGATCTCTTGGCTCTAGACTCAATAGTGCATTTTGGTTCTAGTAATCGGAGGCTGGAGCAGACTGCCACCTGTTCAATATCAACTAACTCGGAGTGAGAAAGTCAATAGATAACGTGTTTGGTCTCCGTGAGAAATGAAACAGAAATCTTTTGAAAGATTCTGAGTGGCTAGGGAGGGTTGTGCATTGCATCACTGGGTCCATGATGTCGATCTTCAATGTCAGCAATCATCTTAGTGATTCTGGCAGCATATGAATTGACCCGGTTTCTGCCTAAGTGAATGGAGGGCTTCTTTCTTTACACCCTTTATCTTTACAATTCCTTTTAATTCTTCAACCCCTTCAGTGCTTACCGAGACTTCATGACTAGAACCTTGTTGGGTTTATTCCAGTACTAGCTCCATCTCAGTCGACACTTTTCCCTTATTCTCACTTTTACTCCTTTTCCATGTCATACCTAAGGACTTCTACACTAACTAGTGGATTGTCCCTGGGTAGATCCCTCCGGTTATGGCTGGATCATTGGGAATAGTACCTAACCTTTCCAACCTTATAACTCCAATTAAGTAAAATGCATGGTCGGTCTTTTGGTACAGTTCTCCTTTCCATAAACCAATTGAAAATTCAATTAAGGTACTTATGATATAAATATCAAAGCGTTTAGTACCTCGATTGTTTTTGACATTTTTCAAAAACGCTCCCCCTCAAAATGTGCTTCGGTATTCGAAATTGTTTAGCACGTTTGGGCGGAGAATATGAGTCCTAATGATCACAGTTTTTTATTATACACATATTTTAATCACATTTTCTCCCCTTATCAAAAATTTTAAACCCTTTGACATTTTGGATATCAATTGATTTAAATATGTTATAAAATTTGGGAGAAAAGTGTGTCCTTAATTCGCAAGTC
The DNA here is from genome assembly GCA_026074375.1 of Tanacetum coccineum. Lineage (NCBI taxonomy): Eukaryota > Viridiplantae > Streptophyta > Magnoliopsida > Asterales > Asteraceae > Tanacetum > Tanacetum coccineum. The sequence continues at coordinate 7,730 of BQNB010167944.1, forward strand.
GTGTATGAAACATATAACTGCTCCCCCTCAATCGTTGAGGGATATCAATTACTCCTATACTTAGTCATCAAAAGATTAACTACTTACTAATGTACATGATATATTTTTCATAATAAGAGACAAAATTGACCTTTTGTATTGTAACGAGGATGTCGTCACGTAGTTCTGTTGATCAGCCTGTAGTCAATATCTCTTATTCGTCCTCCAACAAAGCTTTCTAGACTTCGATAGATCCTTCTGATCTGTAGTCTTTTCTCGATTGCAGTGATGAAGTCTTTGCTTCTTCTCTTGTCATCCTCTGACCACTTCCTAGTCTCCATGCCCTTATTGTACTCGAACAGATGAAAGTCTTTAACCATGTGGTCCAGTTTTTCCAACACTCTTGTCAACGTCCCATCACTAAACTTGTGTAGCTCATTCAGCCTCATCAACTTTCCAACACTCTTGTCAACGTCCCATCACCAATTTGGACGTTTAAGGTTGATCTTTGTTTGATAACTTTCAATCCTGAGCTGTAAGTCTCCCACACGATTCCTGATCACCAGGTTTCTTATCCACATGTTGACTGCTGTGTGAAGACTAGTCTTGTCTGTCTTGGGCAGATGGTTGAGCTTTTTCTTGAATATGTGAGTAGCAACATATCTCAAATCAAATTTGGATGAAGATTTTTTGAAATACCTTTACTGGATCTTGAACTACTTGGTAATCAGCACGGCGTAGAATTATCTCTCTAGTAGTTTTTTATCCAATACTTTTCGAAGACCTTGACACTGATCACACTAAGAATTCGCATCTGCGATCTGACTGCTTCACAATCAGAGGGCTCACTGTGTTTGTTGATGTAGAATTCCTTTCTTCTAAACCACCAGTGAGTGATGCCATAGACCGCGCTGATGTCATACTCGCGTTCACTTTCAACCCACAAAGTTTGGAAACTAATTCTTCAAGCCAAAGTCCAAGGTAACAGAGCGGCTTTTACTTGGATTTTGATAAGGCAATATCTTCGCTTCACTTGTCACACTGTCACCAGAAGATAATCCAATCCTTATTGAAGAGAATTGTGGGTTGCATAGTTACCTGACCAGGTGGTCCTCCTATAAGGGCAGTGGGATCATAAACATTCCGTTGAATTTGACGATGACCCTCAGGATATACAAATCAAACAAAGAACCTTAATTTTGTCGCAGCTTATGGCATTCATCCATCTGATATTGAAAGAGAGACGTTGTTCTTATGAAGGCTTTTAACAAGGTTAAGGCTGGACCTTCTAATCAGCCTTTGCAGAGCTTCTTCTTCCTGTTCCGTCCTGGCAGAACCAATTGATGAATGACCCAAGTCATAAACACTTCCTTTGGAAGCTTGTTTTCCTCAGGAACTTTACGTTTGTGGGCCGTATGCCTTTGCCCAGTTGTTGTTCTGGTCCCAGAAATCATTCGGGGGTGAATTGTCCCATTCTGGTTCAGTGTAGCAGGTCCTCGCTTTCTGGAATCGGCTTAAAACCACGTAGTGGTCGACAACCTTGGAATGTAAAGCTTGTCCATTCCTCCATATCTGAGTCATTCCTTCATCCTTTATGGAATGTCCTCTGAAGATTGTTCAGAATGATCCGATTCAGGAACAGAACTGTAACATCGTATAGTCAGCACCAGCAACTCATGTGTCAGTGATACTGTCCATCCGGTTAAGGATGAGAGCTGGATGTTTGTTTGGCTAGCAGATGCACAGACTCCCCATGAGTATCTTTTGAACTTGGTCATCATCTTTCAGAGGAGTTGAGACTGACCTAGAATCGGCAGAATCCGATCTTCCTTCTCTTTGTGACCGTTACCCTTGTTTGATCCAGCTTGAAGGGCCTTCATCCATCATCATCGTCCGTCATCATCATCACTATCAAGCTTTCTCTTTTGGTCTTTAACCTTGTCTGCAACATCCTTACCATGGGTGCAATCATTCATACTGTTTATCAAGCTTCCATAAGACATGGTATAGACGGTAAGTTGTTGCGTTTATTGTTGTCAGACTTCTTCTTATTCATAGTTGACTTAAGAGAGCACATACATTAGATCAAATTCTTCAAGATCAACTTTATCAGTTGACCTGATGGAGTAAGTTGAATCTTGTTTCTCCTCACCTTGTTCCTTTTTGGCTTTGATAATCTCCTTCGGACTCTTTTCAGATTCTTGATTCTGGATAGACTCTAGGCCAGGCAGCACAGAGTATTTCTCGATTAGATTTGCAGTGTGTCTTCTAGAAACCTTAATGAGAGCATCAAATCAAGTTTGTTCCTAGAATATTATCAAAAGCCGTGGGAACTTGGGATCTTATGAAGCCAAAACAATCAGCAGAGTGATCAGTCTTCTTCACTTCAGACATCTCTTCTCCAATCTTGCCACTCTAACTGAAGGGCGATGAATGTGAGTGATCTCAGGAAGAGATGTGTGATTTTTGTAGCATCCGTGTTGATTGGTGGAGGAGTGACCAGTATTGACGCTTTAGAATATGAGAACCTCTGTGAAGGGAGCAATCACTGGAGAGTTTGAAAGTTTACTTCTGATGCCTTGAATCAGGTATGGTGGAATCAGACTCCTCTACTAACTTTAGATTTCACGCTGACATGCTTCGGAATTGGTTTGTCGTAGAAGAAATTGATCCCCAAAGTTAAAAGTGTCCATCGAGATTTTCATGGAAGACCTAAACAAATGACTTTCTGGGTTATTATCGATGACACGTTCGTTACGGTTATGATCTTCAGATTGTTCATGAACTTGGTAGCTGTGGCGGGAATTCATCATCCAATGTTGCTCAGGGTTTTTGTACAGCAGAGAGACACATGTAATTTCCAGAGTCTGATCCATCTGGTCTTCTATCATGGGCTCAGGGTTTGGTCCAGCCATAGCCTCAGTGCTTTCCTCAGGTCTGATACAGGAAAGCTTACTCCTATGTTAAGGAAGAACGAGTCCTACTTTACTTGAACTTTTGTCACCTATAGGAGCACAGCAGTTTTGTTCCACTTTCTGTTCGTTCTAAATCAGCATGTCGAACGAAGATTCATGGGATCACTTTCTACCTGATGTTTTCACTTCAGGAATAGAGATGGTCCATTGTCGAATAGGAGGAGTTGATCACGCCTAACCAGGACAAAACCATGATCAGTGGTTCATTTCTCTTTTGACAGATCGACAGGGAATGAGCTACTTGTTCTCAGTTTACAACTGGTCCTTTCCCTTGCCTACTACATCCTATGCATTTTGGAAGTTGTTTCTGATACTGGTCCCTGATCGTTATACTCCCACCAACAGGTGCCCTAGCCGTTGATGCTGAAAGACTGATCCAAGCTAAGCTCGATAGCTCGTACTAGGTCAGCATCAGTATCTTCTTCTTCTCTCCCTTTTCTTGATGAGGCTTGCCAAACTCAACTTCATGGCCAGAACGAGATCAGGGTCATACATCTTGTCGAGCTTCATCTTCTTCATCAACAAGTTGAAAGTAGGTCCTTTCCCCTTTCTAATTTTCTGTGAAGCTTACGCTTGGAGTTTCTTTGTCGAGAAGGAGCTGGCTTAGATTGTTTAGAACTGGTGTGTGGTTGTGGGCTTATTGGTGTAGCAACACGCTTTTGTTGCAGGTTGCACTTTTGCGCTTGCACTTTCTTGAGGGGTTTTCTTTGTATTCTCAGCAACCATTTTCAGATACTTGGGATAATAAGAGGATTGTTGAATGGCTTCAGTTATCAGGGGATCGGGAATTGCCATTCCAAACACTTCAACTGACTCACCTTTAGGGACAAACTTGAGATTTCCTAAGATATAATCATCTCCAGTGTGATGAACAGCAGAATCAGGACGTCGATGGATGTTGTTATTACTTGCCAAGTAGTAGATTATCACTTTGGAAAACCGTCCATAAGGGATGAGGAGAGGAGTTACTTTCTTCTTTGGGTTCTTCAGACTGGCTTTGTGGCTTGCTTTGTGTGAGAAAAATGTCTGGATCCCTTGAGTAAACTCTTCCCATATCAGCTCTGCATGATCAACATTAGTTTGAGTGACGATTCCCCACAGCATTTGCAGAACTGGGTGTCTGGGTTTGTCACTGCCAGAAGTCTTTCCTGTCAAGCACTGGTTGAGCAAGGATAGAATTGCCCTCCAAGGTTGATACACATAATTCACCCGTATACTGGAGACAATTTCTACAGGTTCAGGATATCCCAGCTCATTAACAAAATCAATCACCGTGTCACCAGACGGAGGTAACTCAAATGGGTGAGTTGGGTTGACAGGAGTAATCGCTAATGCCTTTCTGAGAAGATCAGCACTTAGATCGAACCATTGTTCATCAACCTGACAACTATAAACCCCCGTCTTCTCGTTATATTTCATTGTGTTCCAGAACTGTTGCAGGTAGATAGCCGGAACATTTGCTGAGGCAGTGAATGCTTGGAAGAAGTTGGTATTACTCAGGATGTCCACTGATATCTGAAAGATGGGGTTCTTTTGAATCTTTTGTGCATTGAAAAGTAGGTTGCTTTTCCCGATTGTTAACCACTGAGAGCGAGGTACAATCTGCTCATCTGTTCTTGTAGGAGGTTGAGTGGGGACATTTTGTTCTGCCATCGTATACTGCAAAAGAGCATTTAACAAAGAAGACAAACATTGCAGAGAAACGAAGTTAGAGAGAACTTCAGCATTGATTAAGGTCATGTCATTCCACGATTGATTAAAAATAGAGGTAACTCTGGTTTGATTACGATCTACTAATTATCCAACAGGATCAATTACTTGTTAACTAGGCCCGAATGGGGTTTTAGAAAAGCAACTGGGTCATTCGAAGGGGCCTTGATAGATTATTGGGCTCAATGGGCTAAAATTTGAAACTTAGCCCAAACCGCCGCCAGGCAGAATGCCAACTCGCCGTTAGGAGAATCGAGTAAACCGCCGCGAAAAGGGGCGGGTTGAATATTTTAATGAATAAAAATATTCGACCAAACCGCCGAGAGACGGCGGTTTACCTGTTGGATTAAAATAATAGAAAAATTATGGCAACTCGCTGTTTAGACAACCCGCTGTTAGACAACCCGCTGTTAGGCAACCCGCTGTTAGGCAACCCGCTGTTAGGCAACCCGCTGTTAGGCAACCCGCTGTTAGGCAACTCGCTGTGAATCAACCCGCCGTTTGAACCAGCGGGTTGAGTATTTTATTAAAGACTAATAAAATAACCAACTCGCCACCAAGAAACATACGCAACTCGCCATTCGGACTAGTTTCTTAAAATTCAAACCCCGCACCTCCTTTTTCAACACTAATCACATCCTAAGGCATTCCTAGGCTATAGATATACATTGCTACCATTCTTTTCATCAAACACACATATATCTACTTATTAAACTACAACCCGCCGTTAAGAAACAAAGGCAACTCATTTACTATTGTTTGAGATAGAAAACCACACATCAAAACTCATTAATATATACCTTATGAACAATTCCCAGCAACTAGATCACACCTTACAACACTACATTGGTGTACTCATCTTAAAACGACCCTAGATCTATTTTTCTACACTTTTTAATGTGTTTTCGATCGATTCCATTGATATACACACATAATAAATGATATAGATTAAGGTTCGATACATACCTTTGCAAGAAACACTGGAAATCAAAGATTCGAGGTTATGTTCTTGGCGGCGAGTTGCGAGAAGGAGAGAGTGAGTGTGTGTGTTTTATCTTTGACCGGTTTTCGTAAAGTTTGACCAAGTAGCAACTCGCCGCCACTTTTATACTCCTAAGTTGGAAACTTGGCAGATTTAGTCCCTTAGGATTCCATATTCTTTTATTTTTTGTTTTAAGTATTTCTAAGGCTTTTCTAAGTTTAGTTTTTTTTCCAATTTACTCTCCCCCTCAAACAACGACCCGTTTTTTATTGAAAGAGCTGTTGTCGTTGATTGAGAGGAAAAGATAAGGCGAACAGCCCTTCCCTCACCATTATTTTACTATACTCCCATAAAGCATGGATATAAAGTAATCCATGCCCAGACAATCAACCGGGTTGCAATTTGAAGTAATTGCAAGTCTTTTTGTAATTCCAAATAACTTAAAATATTTCCTGGGTATATATATATATATATATATATATATATATATATATATATATATTTATGTGGCCTATTTACAAAGGATACATTAAGACATTCTGTTTACTCATCCTCTCCTTCTTGAA
>BQNB010167946.1:0-11181 GCA_026074375.1 Tanacetum coccineum
TTAGGAAGTACCTAGGAGTACTTCCCGCTCATTCAAGACTCATAATACTTCTGATCTAATTGCTCTTACGGTGAGTTCATAGCCCCCCCCTTTTTTTCTCTTTTAATGGTTTTCTTAAACTATTTTTGGGGTGAGAATACATGCTTGTTTTACCGAATAACTTATTGGTTACTACTACATAAGCGTTACATGAATGTTTTTACTAAAGCTTTTACTTGCCTACCACATGATTTCTAATACATGTTTGATACTTGGTTGTTTACCAATGAATTTATTAAAGCTTGATTTTCTTACTGCACGATTTAAGATCATTGAATATCTATTTACAAAACCGAGAGTTTTGAACATATTACTTGTTTTAAATTGGACACAAGTGTTTAAAGGGTATGCTTGACCCGATTATGAGTTTATCTCCATGGCGTGATCACCCCTAAAGGACATTATGTATTGAGAATTTCTTAAGGTATATTGCAATATTACCTAGTTGTGGGGGCAAATTATATGCATAGTTAACGTTTCAGTGGCATGAGCTTAATGCGATAACATATTAATTCATTTACTTGACATTGCATTCGTTGCACTGTCGCTGGATGATCTTAAACCTTGTGGTCCACTACTAAACATTACTTGATTTATTGAATCCCTACTTGGATTTCGAAAATAATTCTTTAAAATGTGGTAACGCTACTTTTCTTACTGAATACTTATTGATTTATTTCAATACTGCTTTTACTTAAACCTATGAATTCACCAACATTATTGTTGACGTTTTTGCATGTATTTTCTCAGGTTACTATATTGCTAGCTGAGCATTGGGAGCATTCGAGTCGCGTGGATATCAAAACTTTAAAGACTCAGTCTTCTTCACATTCGACAACCATTTTTCTTTAAATATACAAATGAGACATGTTTAAACTCCTGTAATCCTGTTAAATTATAAATTATTGGGACCTGATTTTACTCTGAAATTTTAATCGAATGTGACATTTTATTAACGTCTCTTTTGAGGTCGTTTTCTGTAACTTGTACTTTATACTATGAAGTAACACCCCAAAGTGGTATTCCGCTGCGTTGTGATTTTATGGGGGTGTTACAGATTGGTACCAGAGCACTGGTTATAGAGAACTAGGTCGTTTTCAAAACCTAAACTATAACCGCTTTTCGAAAAAATTTAAGAGTCTTTCACCATTGTCTGATATCCGCACGCGCTTGCTCCCTGGTAACTTATATGCTCCCTTTTGCATCCTTATTGCTATTACATTAGTAATTAGTATATAATACTTGGTTATGATTTCACCCTCATACGTCTATCTTATGACGTCATACTATTTGCCTTATATCGGTCGGTTATATATTGACCACCCCGATTATCGCGTACTTCCTGTTTTCTTATTTTCTCACTCGAACATCAATACTAGTGTTATATAAGAATCTCGTACATATATGAGCTACTTTCTTTTCGATCTCTTATACTCATCTTCTGGATTGCCGTCTATTTATATAGAAGTGATTTGAGTGAGTTTAACTATGTACGGTCGCTGTGTCGCCTTGGTGTTATGGCTAACGTATGATTAGAATTTGGATCGTGGGTACGCCTACCTGCATGTTGCGTATAATTTAGCGATGCTTTTCAATCGAGCTTGATTTGCTGCCTGTGCTAATCTAAGCCTAAAGGCGAAATCGTCTACGTAATAATAATTACTTACATATTTATGCTGTCGTGAGGGAGACGCTCGAACCATCCTCTTTCTGGACACATACAAGGGTTGTTGGAAACATCCGACACACACAGGCTTGGGCGCATCCCTGAGTTGGCTGCACCGGCAAAGCGACTCAAATGATCTTCTGGGTCGGTGGTTCCATCATACAATTTGATATTGTTAGGCATCTTGTATTATGGACCCGCAAACTCTATGATTCGGCGAGTGAAAGGTGTTATTCGAGCTTCCTTAAAAGGCTTTCTAAGGACTTCGTCCATTACTTCCTTCCCCTTAACAACATTGTGATCCTGTACCTCTGTGTCTACCATTTCGAAATCTAGGCGGATGGGATCGCCTCTGTTTTTCCGATTGTGACTCTTTATCAGAGACTTGAGAGCAAACACATGACCTTCAATTTGTTCTTTCGTCAAAGGAGGAGGAGTCTCCTCTCGGTCGTCTGTCCTTTTCGGACCTCCTCCCTCGACCGAACCTGCCATCTGCTTCTTTGGTAGAAAAGATGTTTGGTCCCACGGATGGCGCCAATTTATTTAGGTAAAGATCCGTACCGGGCAAGACGGATTGAATCCTTACGCTTGGTGAGAACCTGAGTACCCGAGAGTAAGAAAGAAAGACGCGTTAGCCTCGCCTCGGGAGGGATCCTAGGACCAAGCTCAGGCATGAGAGTAAGTAAATGTTAGAGCCGGAGGGGCGTGAAATAGTATGTGTATGAGAATGCAATAAATGCTGCCTGAATAGCAGTAAATGATGGGGTATTTATACTACCTGAGTTACTGTAGCGGTATACTGTTTCTGACACTTAGGAATTGGGGAAGCCGAGCTAAACCTAGCTTTGTGTCAGGCGGCGGGGTTGCATGGAAGACATGTCCCCGTGAATCCTAGGATGGTGACATCCATATGAGTGCTTGCTATTAACCGCTAGTCCGAAGTGGTGTCTTAGTTTCTTGAACTTATCGTTTTGTCTTTTCTCTAGTCTCTTCGAACGTGCCCTTCCGGCGTGATTATGTTCCCTTCGGACGTTGTGCCCGTCCGGATATATACACGGACACATAATAACCTATGTGTTAGGCAGTGTTTGTTTTTGCAAAAAAAGTCTGACCGCCTCTGACATCTTACCAGTCAGACGCGGTCAGATGTCGGAGTTGTTTGTTTTTCTCCTTCTTTGGCAGGTTGCCGTTATGAGCTTGTAAGACCTGATTAAGTAAAAGGTTCATAGGTTATCTGACTGCCTCTTACTCATGCTTCCTCCTTTGTTACTTTAACTTGCGTGAGTTTACTACACTCTCTACAATTGTTTGTGGTTTTTTTTCATATTATTTATGGGTGTAGTTTTTGTTAAAAGTGGTGGCAGGGTGTGATGGAGAAGAATATAAAAAAGTTTTGAGAAGAATATGTAAATATGTAATAGGTGGAGATAAAATATTTGTGAGGACAACAATGTGTCAGTAAAGTAGAAAGTCATTGACTTTGGTTACGTAGTACTAATGTACTACTTTACATATTTAAGTAGTAATTATTTAATAAGGAGTAATATTAGGGATTGTGAGCAAGGGTGCGCGTTGATCGATCGGTTATTGGGTAATTTGGTTCAGTTAATTTTTTTAGGTAAAACTCGAACACGTATCGACTGAAAACGAATTTGAATTCGTTCGGGTTTCGGGTGGGACTCGAAATAACCCTCGAATTCCCAATACCGATCTTACACTATTTATTTAAATATAATAAGTAAAACTTTACAAGCGATATTGTAGCATAAAAAAATTATTTCAAGTAATAAAAAAAGTGTTTTTTTATTTTTGATAATTTTTATTAATCTTTGTTGTATATAAAATAATACCTGATATTTATAGAATTTGTTTTCTGTTCGGTTCTCGGTTCAGACTGCCAAACCCATATCCAACCCGAGAACCGAATTCGTAGTTCGGTTCGGTTCGGTTTTGGCAAGTTCTGTTCGGTTATTAGTTCAATTCGGTTATTTTCGGTTTAGGCTTTTGGTTTTTTCAGTTTTCCTGCTCACCCCTAATTGTGAGAGCAGTTAAGATTATATATTACTATATCTAACACTATAGATTAATTATTCTGGGCTGAATTGGTTTTATTTAATTGTTTGAGCCAAAAAATTTGGTTAAGGTTATAGTTGGCTCACTGAGGAATTGTGTGAAGGAATTTCGAGGATTAATAGGGGACGTGGTGATTGATTTCGGTGGGATGGGCGATTGAATTTATGCCGTGTTCGTTGGATGCGACGTGAGACTATGCGTATTATCGATTGTCAGTTTTGGGTTTAAGGAGGAGGAATTGGTGATAACGTAACACAATGTGCGCGTCGATAGGGTACTAATGGTGAACCTGAAACGTGTGTCTGTATTCTTACGTGTGTTATGTGATTTTAATATTGAAAGTATTTTTTCTAATAATTCATCATGAAATATACACATTTAAGCTTATATTTATTATTCGTATTCTTATAATTATATAATTATATTTAGAAGTAGGCGATTCAGTGAGAAAAGTAAATTAAAATAAGAAGTGGTGAGAAGTGACTAATATAACCAACATTTAGAATGCATACGGTTTGGCATTAGCATGCATATATTTTCTATTCATTTAAATGCACCAGTTGATGTTTAGTTAAAACGTTAATTTAAGGCGTAGACTGTTATGCAAATTGATCTTATCTTGGATTTTGGGCACATGCCCCTAATCCAGGAGAGAGAGAGAGGACAAAAAAAAAAACAGGAAAAAAATAAAATGCATCTCACATTACGTATATGCATTTAATTTAAAAAGCTAGAATAATACATTATGATGCGTGTTAATGCATCTATGATTATAGAGATGCATCTTGAATTTAAGTCCGATGAATCTCGGTTATGCGCGGTATAGTTACTTCTTATCCTTCTTATTTAAGAAATTCTATTTGTCCTAACTCTATATATATATATTAAGTAAGGATCAAATGAGTAGATTAATAAAATTGAGAATGATCGAGGAAGAATCACAACCACAATTTTAGATGCATCTACAAAAATGAGATGCTATCTCCACTTAAACTTCTCCCTCCTATTGGAAAAGTGTGGCTATATATCCTTCTTTTTCTTCATATTTTAGTTTTTTTCTCAACTAGTATCCTTACCATATATATATATATATTATTTATTTATGATATATATTTATATTATATATATTATAAATATATATTTATTATATATTTATTCTCTAAAAAATGAACATTAGACTTATTTAGACAATTATAAAAATACAAAACTTATTTCATTGTGATTCCTAGATGTTGTAACCACCTTCTTATACCATATATAGATTCGGTGGGTAGTCACATTCAAACCCAAAACATTTTAATGAAACATACACACCCTTAATTTTGTAAAAGAAAACTAAAAAAACGAGGGGTTAGTTAATAAAACTTATAAGTCCATTAATACTTTAAAATAAATTTTAATGCGTAAACTTTTCATTTTATTTATATTTTAATAACTATATGGATTTAATAAATATCCTCTGGACTTCATACCTTATACTTTATATTTTTCTATAAATAACAACAATTTTCAAAACGTAAACACGAGTTACTGTGATATGTAAATGAATGCACCAGATTTTACATATACGAACTACTCATTTTATTTCTCTTTATGAGATTCAGTAAGGATGCTCAAAAAAAAGTAGATTGTGCTTGTTTAAATTTTTTCAAAACGTTCCAATAAACGACTCTTGTTCTTCACTCTCTTATATGTTTATCGAAGCACAAGTTTAAAAATTAAATATATCTTTTGTCCAACAAAAATGTATACAAATATTAATTGATATTAATACATAATGAAAAGCTTATGTAGAACTTTGCATGTGCAACGTATATTATAAATTTATAACTATACAAGTATAAAAGATTTTACATAATATTATAGTTCAATCTTATTTAGCAAACTCTTGTATGAAGAACCAAACAGCCTTTAGCACGCTAAGATAAACATTTTCATTTTTTAACCAATTGTATCATTAAATTTTGATATTCAAGTTTTATGCGCAAATAATAAAAAAAATTAGATTATTCTTTGAGTTTCTTCAACTTCACTTATGTAGATTTTTGTTGAAGCACATTGCGTGGCATGGGTATATAACGAGTCTCTACTTCATTTTAATCACCAACATGATAATTTGATCGGTACGAGAATTCCCACAAGAAAAAAAGATACATCATGAAAACAATGAATACACGATAAAAGCAATGAATTTCTTGATAATTTTATAAAAACTTATTAATATTGTGTCTCATTACTCGAATTTCCGGTGCATGAACTAACGAGACCTTGTTTCACTTTGACATAACGTGAGCCACAAACGTCTCATTCAACACATAATCGACCATTTGGTCCCCTATAATATGTTACTCTTTGTCTAATAAACGATAGACGATACCATTACTAGTAATAGACTCGTTGTTTCGTGTTCTGGTTTCATTACTAAAACAACCATTCCGTGCATGTGTCGTCTGTAAATAGATAAAAAGATAAAAGCATAACTGCATAAGTGATTTGTTTGCAAATGTGCCAAATGAACCATTTATCGTTGAAGTCAATTTCTAGGACCCAAATGAGCCATATGAAATTCATCGAACCCTAACCATTTGGTCCCCACCACTTGTATGAAAACCTAACCATTCATGCATTAAGTGACCCGCCCAATGAGCCCTGGTTTTTGTATCGTATTATAAAACCATGTTCTACGTGTTTAACTCATATGGCCGTTTTTTTTATAGAAGACAAATATACACTACAAGAAAAAGTAGAACAGGTGACGAAGTTATCCCAAGCGACAAAAGTCGCCGGGGAAATATCACTAAACGACAAAAATCCGCATTGTCCAGCTCTTCTTCTTAAAATAATCATCAACCAAACAACTCTGCAACCAACAACCTAGAATCATACGTGGCAATATAGAATTTTTAGTCAAAGTTTGAAAATAGTTTCCCAGGTGACATGTCGCCCAGGATAGTGTGGTTATATTTTGACCCAAAAAATCAACGAAAAACTTGACGGCAACGTTTCCCGCTCACGTTTCCCCGGCGACATGTCGTCGGGGATAAATGCTACAACTTATCAATTGCGTTTAAGAAAATGATTAGCGTTAATGGGTTTTTAGGTGACGTGGCCTGTATCATCCTCGGCGACATGTCGCCGAGGAATCATTACTGATTTTTTACTGGGTTTAGTGTTTAACTATGCTGACGTGGCCTACACAATCCCGTAGAATGTCTTCGTGGAATCTTAATGACTTTTTTTACTGGGTTTAGGGGGTTATTTGGTTTGCTAGTTATAACGTGACTTTAGTTTGAGTGGTTTACTGTTACTTATGAATTCCCGCTTTAAACTTATTTATTGTTTGACTGTAGTTTTAGTTTTGATTTTCCACCTTTTGACTGTTTGTTATAGTTTCACAGAAAAAGAGATGAAATAATTACAATAACATATTTTAAACGCAAAATAATTATATTGAACATGCATATTAGGTGTTTTACCCCTACTTCATTAGATAAACATAAGTCTTCATACGAATTACATTAGAAAAGCCATAAAAGCTTTAAACAAGGAAGCATACGAATTACATTCCAAATGGACAAACTACTCCAAATCAAGTTTTCTCCATGTCATTGTAAACTGTGAAGTAGTGCAGTGAATTAAAATGATGTGTTGTTCAGGTATGCCATATACATTTCCCCGGTACCTCGAGTACTGTTATCTTATCAAGCAAGTGCTTGCAGTTTGAGGTAGTACTCTGCATTTCTTGAAGATCCGTAGATATAGCAGTTGAGGTGTTGAAGACCTGAGAATAGCGTAGAGGATGTTGAGATCCTGGGAGAATAAATTGGAGTCGATGAAGATCTTGAAGAATAAATTGGAGTCGTTGAAGCTCCAGGAGAACCGACCAGTAGACGGACTCGTTCCTCTTTCCATAAAAAAAATTCACATCCGAAAAGTGTTTTTGCCGAGGCTGTTAAAGAGTTAAAGATAATAATTTTTTAACAAACTAAATCATTATTGTATATTACACAAAAAAAATGTGATTGTTCACCTTGGATAGTGGACATGCATAGTATAGTTTACAACGGGTTTTAGGTTTATACGATTCTCGCAGAACTATATCTCCAGATCCACAATGACACGCATGGTGACGTGGCCAAAGTATTCCCCGGCGACATGTCATCGGGGATAATATATTGACTTTTTGACTGAATTAAGTAGTTATAAATAAAAAACATTTTATAATTATATATTTTTATATATAATTATTTTATGAAAAAAGTACTACGTTTTTTCGGTTCCTTACGTTTTTTCGATTCCTTACGTTTTCTCGGTTCGGTACGTTTTTTCTGTTCGGAACGTTTTCTCGGTTCGGTCTGGTATGCGGTTCGTTAATAAAAAAAATTACGCGACTTACAATCAAACAATAATTTTTATACATACCACTTGTAAAAACACAAGCGATGCCTTAGACCAATAATCATACGCGACTTAGAATAAAACATACGAATTACATTAGAAAATCCATAAACGTTTAAACAAGGAAGCATACGAATTACATTCCAAATGACAAACTACTCCAAATCAAGTTTTCCCATGTTATTGTAAACTTCGTGAAGTAGTGCGGCTGAATTAACTGTGTGTTGTTCCGGATGCATATACATTTCCACTGTTGCTTTGAGTATTGTTATCTTATCAAGCAAGTACTTGCAGTTTGAGCACTCTGCGTTTCTTGAAGATCCCGGATAATAGCTTGGAGGTGTTGAAGGTCCTGGAGAATAACTTGGAGTCAATGAAGCTCTAGGAGAACTCGTCAGTAGACGGACTCGTTTCTCTTTCCATAAAAAATCCACATCCAAAGCAATTTTCCCGAGGCTGTTAAAGAGTAAAGAAATCAATTTTTAACAACTAACCAAATTATTTGTATATTACACAAATAAAAAACATGTGTTTGTTCACCTTTGATAGTGGACATGCATAGTATAGTTTACCACGGGTTTTAGGTTTATACGATTCTCGCAGAACTACATCTCCGGCTCCACAACCACACGCAAAAGCTTCATATCGTACCATCATCATAATAACAGTGTGATATGTTTGTGGTTGTGATGGTAAGAGTGTGTGTGATCTGTTGGTGATTGTAATGATAATATCTGCTTTTATGGTAAAAAAGAGTTTTTTGGAGGGAGTACTTGGCGGGATTATTTGGCGGGAGTATTTGGAGGGATTTTTTGGCGATAGTATTTGGCGGGAGTATCGACTCAGTCGTTGAACATCTAATATACAACGATAACATATCGACTCATCCGTTGAACATCTAATGTATAAGCATATCATCTCGACTCATCCGTTAAACATCTAATGTACAACGATAACATATGGACTCGTCCGTTGAACATCTAATGTACAATGATAACATATCGACTCATCCGTTGAACATCTAATATACAACGAAAACATATCGACTCGTCCGTTGAACATCTAATGTATAACCATAGCATCTCGACTCATCCGTTGAACATCTAATGTATAACGACAACATCTCGACTCATCTGTTGAACATCTAATGTACAAAAATAGCATATCGACTCATCTGGTAAACATCTAATGTATAACGATAACATATTGACTCATCCGATAAACATCTAATGTATAACAATAACATATCGACTCATCCGGTAAACATCTAATGTATAACCATAGCATCTCGACTCATCCATTGAACATCTAACGTACAACGATGACATATGGACTCGCCCGTTGAACATCTAATGTACAACGATAACATATCGACTCATCCGTTGAACATCTAATATACAACAATAACATATCGACTCATCCGGTAAACATCTAATGTATAAAGATAACATATCGACTCATCCGGTAAACATCTAATGTATAATCATAGCATCTCGACTCATCTGTTGAACATCTAATGTACAACGATAAGATATGGACTCCTCCGTTGAACATCTAATGTACAACGATAACATATCGACTCATTTGTTGAACATTTAATGTACAACGATAACATATTAACTCATCTGGTAAACATCTAATGTATAACGATAACATATCGACTCATCCGGTAAACATCTAATGTATAACGATAACATATCGACTCATCTGATAAACATCTAATGTATAACCATAGCATATCGACTCATCCGTTGAACATCTAATGTATAACGATAACATATGGACTCGTCCGTTGAACATCTAATGTAAAACGATAACATATCGACTCATCCGTTAAACATCTAATGTACAACGGTAACACATCGACTCATCTGGTAAACATCTAATGTATAACGATAACATATCGACTCATCCGGTAAACATCTAATGTATAACCATAGAATCTCGAATCATCTGTTGAACATCCAATGTACAACGATAACATATAGACTCGTTTGTTAGACATCTAATGTATAACGATAACATATCGACTCATCTGGTAAACATCTAATGTACAACGATAGCATATGGACTCGTCCGTTGAACATCTAATGTACAACGATAACATATGGACTCGTCCATTGAACATCTAATGTACAACGATAACATATCGACTCATCCGTTGAACATCTAATGTACAACGATAACATATCGACTCATCTAGTAAATATCTGATGTATAACCATAGCATCTCGACTTATCCGTTGAACATCTAATGTACAACGATAACATATCGACTTGTCCGTTGAACATCTAATGTATAACCATAGCATCTCGACTCATCCGTTGAACATCTAATGTACAACGATAACATATGGACTCATCCGTTGAACATATAATGTACAACGATAACATATGGACTCATCCGTTGAACATCTAATGTATAACGATAGCATATGGACTCGTCCGTTGAATATCTAATGTACAACGATAGCATATCGACTCATCCATTGAACATCTAATGTATAACGGTAACACATTGACTCATCCGTTGAACATCTAATGTACAACGGTAACACATCGACTGATCCGATAAACATCTAATGTATAACGATAACATCTCGACTCATCCGTTGAACATCAAATGTACAAAAATAGCATCTCGACTCATTCGTTGAACATCTAATCTACAACGATAACATATCGACTCATCCGTTGAACATCTAATGTACAACGATAGCATATCGACTCATCCGTTGAACATCCAATGTGTACCGTCCCTTTACCTTTTGCAGTTAATAAAAAATATATATTAATATTTATATAATTATATATTTTATAAAAAATATTTATAAATAGTAATTATATATTTCTAAATAAAACAATTTTATAAATAATAATTATATATTTTATAAAATATATAATTATTGTTTATAATTGTTATTTATATAAATTTTATTTATAAAATACATAATTATATAATTAATAAAAAACATTATTTAGAAAAACACAATCCCCGGCGACAT
>BQNB010167948.1:0-11425 GCA_026074375.1 Tanacetum coccineum
TGATGTATTTATCTTTGAAACATGCAGCTAGTTAAAGGGGTGTTTGTTTCGGCTTATATGTGGCCTTATGAGCTTATTTGATTTTGGCTTATATAACATAAGCCTCAATTTTTTGGCTTATTTTGAGACTGTGTGCTTATATAAGTTTATTACGATATGATAAACTTATGTTATAACCTTTTTTTCATTTGAGTAACCTATGAAAATATATTTTTGAGGTCTACTATTAAATTTATCATGATTATTTAAAATGGTGGCATAACAGAGACAACCAAATACTTTAATGTGAGAGAGTAATGGGTCATGCCCATACACAAGAGAAGAAGAAGATTTTCTAGAGAGAACAGATGAAGGAATCCCGTTGACAAGATAAGTAGGAGTTAGAATGCAATGAGACCAAAGGTATAAAGGGGGACCACCTTGAAACATAAGAGCCCTGGCAACATTGAGAATATGTCTATGTTTTCTTTCGGTAATTCCATTTTGTTGTGGCTTGTGGGCACAATATGTTTGATGTAAAATCCCTTTATTGGTAAATAATGTTGAAGTGTGTTATTTATAAATTCAGTCCAATTGTCACTTCTTAAGATTTTGACATTGAATTCAAATTGAGTTTGAATTAATTTAACAAAGCTGACAATGTTATCAAAGACTTCATCCTTATCCACACAGCTCGAAAAAAATCATCATGTTAAAAAAATAATTAAAACCTTCCCTGCTAGACACTTTATATGGTGTGGCAACTGCAAATTTCACAAGTCAATATTTAACTATTAACTTGAAACATTTTACTATGAACATATGAGTACTTGATATAGCATATATCCGTTAGGTTATCTCGTGTAATGTGAAACAACTTTGAACGTATCCCAACTCTAGACTGATTTTAGTCTACTTGTAACTAGTACTTTATCATCCTCATGAGCAATATTTATAAATCATTTGCATACGGTTTACTACTTTTACGTACATTTCAGGCATGCATGCACTACACTTTACCACATTTCTTACATACATACATACATACATACATACATACATACATACATACATACATACATACATACATACATACATACGCACATACGTACGTACATACAAACGTACATACATACATACATACATACATACATACATACATACATATTCTATAATACTTGCAAAGTTTAAAACCTCCCTTCCCCTCACCACCTTTGGACCATCCTCCCTCCTCTATTTCCTACCTAACCCTTCCCAAAAGGGAAACCCTAACACCCTCTTTACAACTTGGTAATACAACCTTTCATGTTTATATTTAAATCTAACCTAAAATATGTAACATGGTATGTCAACTCACACTGAGCCTCCCCCCTCCTTTCTTCATATAGGATGGCTCCCTATCCCCCCATGAATACACCATCCATACTTAGGGTTACAAATAGAGACTCCTTTAAAGTCCCTCTTAAAATTACCTGAAATGCATTATAAGAATAAGACCTTCCTAGCTATTCATTTCACCATTTAAACTCAAACTCACACACTCTCTTCTCTAGCATTTCACTAGCAAGAACACCAAGATCAAAGGGTTTCAAGCTTTTGGGTTAAGTATTTTGCAAGAAGTTAAGGTTTAGTATTAAGAAACTAGGGTTTTATAAGACTAGTTTGGGTTATTTGTGCACTCTTGATCATCCATCCACCACCAAATCATTATAAGCATCTCATTATATATTTTTTTATTCATTATAAACATTCAATGCTTTATTTCATATCACCACTATATGTTTATTGTTTAAAAACTTGATTTAAAGATTGTTGTTGAAAACCCTAATTCTGGCAGAAATTTAGGTCGACTTGTGTTCACGATTTAAACACTTTAAAGAAAGCTTTTGTTAAATTTCTTTCCATTCACTTTTAATATAATCTCTTAGGTATGTTCTTGTAGAAATACATAAATTATAGGATTTTTTAGCATTTTTGAATAATTTTTGCAAAACTGTTGGTACAATTCTTAGTTCAACTCTTAGGTCATGATTTGAGCACTTTATGCTTTGAACTGGAAGTGATGGTAGTTTTAAGTTTTGTAGCTAAGACATAGATCTAGACACAGCAACTTGAATCACTAAAAATTTGTTAAGTATTGAAGGATTTACGACTAAAAGAAGTTGAGTAAAGTTTTATGGAAATTAACAGCTTTGACATCCGTGTATTGTGTTGGACTTTTGGAACCCTTAAACTTTGAACAACTCAAAAACCTACAGTTTAGGCTTTGGAATGGACTTATTTCATTAGAAACTCCGTGAAGTCGGGTGAACACTATATTTCAACAACTGTTTTGAGTATTTCTAGTTATAAACACTTGGAAAACTTATTTTAAATCACATTTAGAACTTGGTAAACCTTCGACACAAGTATATAAGAGCGATAAAAGTTTATAAACTCATATGCATATAGTTTACTTCATATTGTAAACATAAAGCGTCTTATTATTAAATTAGGCCGCGGTTAGGATACTCTGTCTCGTTCGTACTCGTACTACTACCGTATCACCTATTTGCTTGAGGTGAGTTTCATAGCTTCACTTTTACTTATTTTGAAATACTTGGGGTGGAGAATATATTGCTTGCTTTTACTTACGGACACAATTACTTTAAACTTTTACGTATTGCCTAAGTTACCCATTTGTCATGATGTCACCACTATCATGAACCGTTAATTACGTAGTAAGCGTGAATGTTGTGAATAGATCTATTGGGATTGAACTTCCTCGTCAGGGTGTTGGTAGCTCTCACTTGACGAATGTATTGGTCAAACGGACGCATTTCATTTGAGGAACTTTAGGTCTTTGGCAAAGCACCTATCGGGGAAACAAACAACATAATAACATATACTTAAGGCTTTGGTGTCATGAGCTTAGTGAAATAGTAATACTTTTCACGTGTTATTGCATTTGTTGTAATAATCACACACATAATTCTTATGGTCCACACTTATACTTATTTAAACCTATGATCTCACCAAATTTATGTTGACATTTTAACATGTATTTTTCAGGTCTATAACTTGCAACCTTGGCTAGCATGCTGGAGTTAGAGTCACCCGGTTGGGGTTGCGTCGCATAAGAGATTTCCTGCATGAACTTCATTCATTTAATTATCTTCCAAACTATTTTCTATTTTGTGTTGAAACTATGGAATGTATTTTGTGAAAACTTATTTACCCAAATGTATCAAATGAATGTGCTTTTAAAATGACTCATATAGAGGTCATTCTTTATATCTTATGTTCTTTGTGCTATGAAGTCATACCCGGTTACCTTTTCACTGTGATATTTTGGGGGTGTGACATATGGACCCCATATATCAAGGTGGACAAGTTCCCCAATTTTGGTAGTTTTGTAATCACCAAGGAGAAATGATTCTCTGGTTTGTTTGGCCATGTGACTAGTATCATAAGGTGATATAGTTTCATTATTATCCAGGTTAAGTTTGTTCTTTAGATCAAGTATGACTTGTTTTGCAGGATGACCAAGTATTTTGTGCCATATGGACGTAGATACATGGCATGTAGTAATAAAATTATTAGCAATCACCTTGTAAGCATTATCAACGTCAAACAGACAAAGGCCATTGCTTTGTTTATCAGTCACTACAGTCTTCTTTTCATTTAAATCCTGAATATAGCACTCATGTTCATCAAATCCTACAAATAATTTACTGTCTCTAGCAAGTTTATAAACATATAATAGGCTCACAGTATACTCTGGTACAATAAGTACATCATATAGAGTAATGATTTTATCGATTTTTAAATCTTCAATTTTAGTAATAAGAGCTTGAGTACCATTAAGATTTATAAAGGACCTTTGAAGCAAATGAAGTTACACCTTATTTGGGTTGGTGACTTCTACTAAAGGCAATGTTTCTATGTGATTCTTCACCACTAACAACAGTAAATACAGTTTTAACAAGTGGTAATGGGTCACTCCTACTTGGTAGATAGACATCATTAAGTCTCATTAGAAATTGCGTAAGCTTAATAAGTTGATTATGCTTATCAAAAGGTTTAGTTTCATCACAAGTACAAGCCGATCATAGCATCATATTGTTTCCATAAAGAATTTAGGTTGTGATAATAATCGGATAATGATGAGCCATTTTGGTTCATAGAATTAATGGTCTTGTACAAATTAAAGATAATTGGCACATCTTCTTTATCATAGGGT
The DNA here is from genome assembly GCA_026074375.1 of Tanacetum coccineum. Classification (NCBI taxonomy): domain Eukaryota; kingdom Viridiplantae; phylum Streptophyta; class Magnoliopsida; order Asterales; family Asteraceae; genus Tanacetum; species Tanacetum coccineum. The sequence continues at coordinate 4,202 of BQNB010167948.1, forward strand.
TCTCTTAGATCAGCCTACATATCATAAGCAGTTTTAGAGAAAATTTGGCAAGCATATAACTCAGGGCTTAGAGAGCTCAAAATCCAAGTAAGTATAACAAAATTGAATAAGTCTCATTGATGAGTAAGATTAGGTTTATAAGATTACCTTTTACAAGTACCATTAGTGAATCCTAACTTACTTTTATTTCTTAAGGAAAACTTCATAGCACAACTCCACGCATTATAATTTTTAGTTCGTTTAACTTAAAGCTTATGATAGGAGCCCACTTGTATCATTGGGATCCAAGAACAATTGATCACCAAAGGAAAAGGTGAGATGAGAGGATGCATCACTTTCATCATCTTTGGGCACATAAATGAATATAAATTTCCACCAAAACCAAGATAGATAAATAATGACATATTAATTAAAAACAGTAGATAAGAAAAATCAATTAACAAATAGATCCCTTATCAAACAAAGGGTTATCGGCCCAAGATTTGAAGAAGACATGGTAGGTAAGAAAGACTAATAGAGATAAGTTCTTAGCACATCGGAATACGAGATCACACGAAGACCACAAATCTAATGAAACCTTCACTTAGGGTTTCAGTTGGATTTAAATCAAAAGTACCAAACCCTAATTGAAAAAAATTAAGGTTTTTCATCAATGACCAGTCCCACACGTTCCACAAGTCACAACTAAAATCGAACAGAGAATCAACCACCGGAGTACTTGACGATTGGGAGAGAATCAAAGTCTAAGATTGTTGATACCATGTAAGAATGTATCAGTTAAGCATGCGAACAACCACAAAGAAGAACAAAAGTTGTCTGGATTGATGAGCCAAAGGCAGGGATGAGCACGGTACCATTTTGGTACCGTACCGGCACCGTTTTTGAGGTACTGTATTTTTTCCCGACGAAAATATGTAGTCCCGATCCCGGAACCGAGGAGTATACCGGTACCGGTACCGGTTCCGGGTTTGGGAAATCGGTACTGTACCGAACCGAGTACCGTTTATCTATATAAATTTACCACATACCTTGATCTCTATATGATGTTTCTTTGTTATACTTAATCATAACCCATTTTAGCAGCAACACCATTTCATTTTGACCACAAACAAGGACGAAACTGTGCAAAGTTTTTGAGATGTCAATCAAGAACTAGAAACAACACTTGATTGCTTTATTTGCTTCCAAGTCTGAAGGTATACTAGAAAAAATGAACATATTTATTAAAGCAGGTTGTTATAATCGACAATCTATATGGAGGGAGCCCATTACATAGTGAACTAATACGGGATTAAGCACAAAATCTTAAGAATAACATTTTGTATTTGGATATACGTAGGACTGCACATATGCTCCAAAAGTAGTCGTGTATCTCGTATCTCGTATCTCTAGTCTTCTAATTGCAAAACTAACGCGAAACCCAAAATACTTTCTCATTCCTCAACCACTTACCAACGCTAGTTATGCATGGAATGGATGTAGAAGTGCTTAGATCATGAGTTTAGTAAAGAAAGTTAAGCCTCTTTTAATTCCGGTACTAAAATCGGGATTTCCGTTTTGGTTAACGTACAATTTTTGGAGTAGTTGGGACGGATTGTATTTAATCGAATTTTTATTGTACCCGGTACGGTACGGATAATGAGAACCGGTATCGGTACGAGTCAGGTACCGGTACGGTGCCGGTACCATACCGTTTTTCCGGTACCCATGCTCATCCCTAGCCGAAGGTTTTATTATGTTGAGTCAAGAACATATACACAAATGATTATTATCAAATGAGATAATAATCACAAACTAATAACCAAACGTTTAAAAGGAACTGTAACTTGACATATATGACTAGAGCTTGGATTGAGACAGGAGGTTTAGGGTTTTTGTTGTATTTTCGTGTCTACTATAAGGGAGGGGAATAAGAGGGGAATAACCAGTTATATATAGCCTACCAAAAGTCTTATAATTGCCCCTTCATTTTCGTGAAGTATCCACACCGAAGCAAGATAAAACTTATTTGCACACTTGATCCTTCGACAATGTAAAAGACAACTGCTTGAAACCTGAAAAAGACTAATCACATAATAAGAATGAGAAATACGCGTAAGTTTACTCCACAAATTATACCAGCTTATTTCAACAAGAAACACAAACAATAATGAAACTTTGGAGAATCAATATATTATCTCATAATACAAACAAGCAAACCAAACAAACTTCAGGACAACTTCATTGTATCCGCTGGTCATCATTGTACTTGTATATATATATATATATATGTTTTAGCTAGCTGGATTTCGAGCATTGTATTGCATTACTACTTGTTATGGTAATTGTTACGCTTAATTCTTTTTTCGCACAAGGGAATTTTATTAAGAACTCAAAACGGTAGCAAGAAGTAGACAAAAAAGAACAACAAGAAAAAAAGATTTCAACCGAACACCATAGAAAAGATTTCAACAACCAAACACCATGTACGCTTAATTCTAATTATGTTTCTTAGCATTTTACATTCAGAATTTTGTCATATCATTTTGTCGAATAGAATAAACTCCAATATACCATTTCGGCTTTACAATAACATCATCGTAGTCCCTTTTGTCGAACACCATAAACTCAATTACCATTTTTGTTTTACAGTAAAACCATAGTAGTTCCTTAATTCCTTTTGTCCAACGTACAATAAGTTCGACTACCATTTTGGTTTTTACAATCAGACCATCGTAGTCACTTTCGTCGAATACATTAAACTCGATTACCAGTCTTTTGTGGTCCATATAGGTTAAGTTAGATAATTAAATAATATATGTACGTGGAGTTGTCCTTTAATTCGTTAAAACCTAGAACTTTAATGACTAAAAGGTGTACACCAGCAGAAAGGTACCAAAAAAGTACCATAGTATTCGAGTTTTTTATCAGTTTTTGTTTCGTAATTTTTGAAAATTTAATATTTTTGACTTTTGGAACTTTATATTTTTCGTTCCGTATTTTCCGTGTCATATTTTTATAACATAAACAAAATTATAAGAATAAAATTAAAATTAAAAAAATAAAAAAAAATAAAAAAATGAAAGGGTACAAATGGCTTTTTTTTGAGGTATTTATAACATGAGCCATGACTAAAATATAGTACGTACGGTACGTATATCCCTAGTTGTACACCCCCAAGGCTGATTCCATTTTTGTGGCTCTTTAGGATCTCAATTAGTCAATTATATTATTATTTTTTTGTTAAACACTTGAAATTACTATAAATCTTATCCACATTAAGGTTTTACAATAACACAATCTTAGACACATCAAGAAAGGCAGGTAGAGAGAAAATGGAAAGAAAAACAATTACAGTATGCATTATCTTAGCGGTACTCGGGATAGCAGCTGCCATTGCAGGTTTTGCTGCCGAATCCACTAAAGTTAAGGTAAAGCATGCATATTGCCACGAATAACTACGTACCCACGTACCATTCATTAGTTGTTATAAAGTATTTACATGTCGCAATTTAGACAACTTATAGTTAGTACACAGGTCGATCAATATTGACAATACGTGTTTTACGGTTATATATTAAGCAAAGTCGATCTATACATAAGCATTACCTGTTAAGTAAGGCTCGGATGTGATTTCATTTCTGTAAAAAAAGAGAAAAATAACATAAATATTGTTATTACATCATATTTAAGACATTACAATGACAAGTTACGTAATTATGCACGCATGACAGAGATCCCAGCTAACGATAGTTTACGTTGGTTACATACCTAATTGCGAGCACCCAAATAGTCCAGCCATGGGCCTTGCCATAGCCGCGGCGGTGGCTATTGTTTTGGCTCGTGCAGTTATCACTTCAGCCACTGGTGGTTGCTGTTCGTGTTGCCGAAGTATCTCTTTACCTATACTAGCTCGGATTTGTATTGTTATATCATGGTACGTATATTTTTATTTTATTAAATCAGCTTCATCCTTGTTCAAAATTCCAGTTTTTTTAACGATGTTTCCCTTATTACAGGATTACATCTTTAGTAGCTATTTTCCTATTTATCCAGGGTGCTAGATTAAGTAGTCTGAAAGGGGTAGAAAGAGGGATTGATGGTGAGTACCATTGTTACACTGTTAGACCTGGGATCTTCTTGGGAGCTGGCATTATGGGTCTCGTGAGCGTGCTTCTTGCTATAGTTTATTACCTTAATTATGTCTCAGCTAAACATGGTGCAACTAATACATCAGAGGTAGACCTAGAACTCGAGGTACCACCAACCACGGATGGCAAGAAACCACCAATCACCAATGCCATGAAATTAAACCACCAGTTTCCATGCAGAAACATTGAGAAATCAACTACGATATCAATAAATCTCCGACGTCTTAAATTTATGGCTTCCATTTTTATATATTTTGTTGGCATTTTATGCCTTTGCATTCTTCTATATGATTTATGTTGAATGTGTTCTTTAAATCTGAAGGTTACATCTTTATCGATGGCCTAATAATTTGTAGGCGTTTTGGAAAATAATAAATAAAAGGACTTATTGCATTGATGTATACATTCATTCCTATTCGTATTCTTCAATTGTGTGGTGGTGTTTAGATGCTGTACGTCTTTTAAGCAGGATTTGAACCCACAAACATTTGGTTGGGGAACATTCTCACACATAGGATATACCGTTGTCCATTGAGACACAAGCCGTTTGATGGATGAGGTATTTCTTGTCATCACGTTATACGGGGAGGACGAATATTTTTTTATAACCGGAGTATCCCAGTGACCGTTTCAGGACCCCTAGTGATGTAGACTAAAAACAAGATAACAAATTGGATCTGTTGATTCTACGAATACCAGAAACAATTCTTTCAACAATCGTTGATTCGATTGAATACCGATTATTAGAGTAAAAATTCTTGGCAAAAAGCGGCCAATGGTTTATTTTTATTAAAACTAATAACTGACCGGCTAGGGTTACAGCAGATTGTTTAAATAGGCTCACAAAACTGAAACGGGCCTAAAAAGACCGATGGGCCGTGAGCTAGAACAAAAACAAGTCCAACAAAAAATTAAAAAAACAGAAAAATGTAAATAACTCATAGTAAACGAGGGTTTTGGGCTTTGAAAAATCCGTAACCAGCCAAAGGATGGATACAACTATGTCCGCCTCATTTTTTCTCTTCGATTTGAGTCGTCACATGCCTGAAACGGACTTATGGATCAAAATTTATGGCCGTTTAGGCCTTTTTCTTCACATGATCTTGGGCTTCTACAAACAAGTCAACCCATTCTTCAATACTTAGGCCTCCATCATTCCCCTCTAGGTAGACAAAATTCACCCTCAAATTCATAGTAAGGTCATCATCAGAAGAGTCGCCATGATAAGGAATCAAGTGCTTCACATTAAAAACATCAGAACACCTAATATGGCTTGGCAATTTCAGACGGTAGGCATTAGAAATAATCTTCTCCACAATCTCCAATGGGCCAATCTTCTTAGCAGACAACTTGTTATACTCTCCAACAGGAAAACGATTCTTAGTCAAAACAGCCCATACAAAGTCACCCTCTTCAAAATCAGCATGTCTTCGCTTGTGATCCGCATCTTGTTTGTACTTGGAATTGACACAAACCAAATTTTCATGAACAGCTTTGTGAACACCATGTAACCCTGCAACAAAATCCTGCACTTTCTTAGGAACAGAACTAGAAACATGAGGAGTCATTAAATCCAGAGGACCACGTGGTTGAGCAGAATAAACCACCTAGAATGAACTAAACCTAGTGCTTCGATTAACAGCATGATTATGAGCAAACTCAGCTTGACACAAATTTTGATCCCATGCCTTCACATGATCACCCACCAAACACCTCAACAGATTACCAAGGGACCTGTTAACAACTTCAGTTTGCCCATCAGTTTGAGGATGATAAGCACTACTAAAATTGAGTTGAGTATTCACCATCTTCCATAAACTACGCCAAAAATGACTCAGAAAATGAGTTTCCCGATCAGAAACAATAGAGGAAGGTAAACCATGTAAACGATATACATCCCTAATGAAAAGTTGGGCCACATTAACTGCATCTGTCTTCTTGCACGGAATAAAGTGCACCATCTTAGAAAAACAATCAACAACAACAAAGATTGAATCATTACCTCTTTGAGTACGAGGTAGCCCCAACACAAAATCCATGCTAATATCAACCCATGGCTGCAAAGGAACAGGCAAAGGCATATAGAGACCTGCATTAGTAGTCGTGCCCTTTGAGACCTGGCACACACGACACCTCTTGACATAATGATCCACCTTTTTCCTCATAGTGGGCCAGAAATAAGAAGCTTGCACCAATTGCAAAGTGCGATCACAACCAACATGCCCCTCACCATGTAATTCCTTAATAATTTGCAAGCGAAGACTTGAATCAGGAATACATAGTTGATTCCTTTTGAAAAGGAACCCATTATGCAGAAAGAAATCTGGTTTCTCCCCAGCATGCACACCTTGTAAACCAACTAAAAAATATAGTTCCACAGTCACCATGTCACGAATGACATCGAGTCCTGGAACATCAACCTGCATTGTTACAAGCAAACCACTCCTCCTGCTTAAGGCATCAGCATCTCAATTGGAAATACCAATTTTGTGTTTCACCATAAAAGTAAACTTCTCAAGAAATGCCAACGACGCCCATGCTTATGGGATACCTTATCTTGAGTATGAATATGCCTTAAGGAATCATGATCAGTGAATAAAACAAACTCCTTATGAAACAAGTAATGGTGCCAATGCTTCATAGCTTGGACCACTACATAAAACTCCAAGTCATAAGTTGTGTACCTAGACTTCGGCCTTGTTAACTTCTCACAAAAATAGGCAACAGGTCGCCCACCTTGACTAAGAACCCCACCAATAGCAACCTTTGAGGCATCAGTATGAAGCTCAAAAACCTTAGAAAAGTCAGGCAATATCAAGATTGGTTCTGTAGTAAGCTTTTCTTTGACAACTTGAAAAGCCAACTTTTCTTCCTTTGTCCAAACAAATGACTTTCCCTTCATGCAATCTGTCAAATGGGCCATAATGGAACTACAGTTAGGGATAAATCGCCTATAGAAAGAAGCAAGACCATGAAAACTCTGAACTTCAGTAATGGTAGTTAGAGTTTGCCACTCTTGAACAGCTGCTACTTTAGACTCATCCACCTGTATGCCATCACCAGAAACAACATACCCTAAAAACAAAACTTTAAG
>BQNB010167953.1:0-13940 GCA_026074375.1 Tanacetum coccineum
AACAGAAGAGAAATCTTCATGTATCCTATGTATATACAGAAAATTAGAAAAACACAAAAAGATTTTTCATTTCTTATAAAAAATTTATAAAAAGAAAATACAAAAATATAAAACCTACAAAAAAACCACAAAAATTAGAAAATAGAAAATACCAAAAATATTTTTCAAGACATGTCTTCTGAAAATCGATAATATTTACGGACCTAGAAATGTCATTCAATAATTACACGGGTCTTTAAATAGAATTCGAGCAGAAGTTCAAACTTTTCAAAACATGTCTTCATGACTTGCAGTTATTTCAGACTACAGCCCGCTTTTCAATCTGAGGAAAGCATGTCGTCAAAAAGACAGTTGTTCCTGACAACGGGTAATTAATTTTTCTCGGGCATGGATTACTTCATATCCATGCATCATGGGTTATGAATACTTTGTACATAACCCTGAACTATTTACAATAAGTGTACATGTCAGTGCATTTATTTGTCAAAATAAGAGAAATCTTATTTTTAATAGTAAAAAATTGTCTTTATAATGAATCAGTGTTTTCAGTAATCACAAAAAGATTTTCAAAGATAATTCGACCACTCAAACAATGACTATAGCTCTTTAAATAGAAAACGAATCATTATTTGAGGGGGAGAAAGTGCCATAAAATAATCTTTTAAAAGAGTCTTTCATAATACATCACGAAATAAATGGATAAAGTTTTAGATAATGACGGATAACAATTTAAAGGGGAGTTAATTTATATTAACTACAAGGGCTTTAGATGTCATTTGTTTAAAACTTTATGGACTTATGTGCAATTTAAGACTTAGTGAATTCAGGCTTTAAACTACATTCGATCAATATTGCCAACACTTCATAGTATTAAAAGACTTAGGAATGTTTAGAAATAATCACATAGTTTTAAAAGCCTTCATGTTGATTCTCACAAGATAGTTTTAAGCTTACTAATTCATCGAACACTATCTCAAGTATAGGTGCGTATAAGGTTTTGCTGATTCCGAGGTATCAAAACCCACAAGGGGGAAGGAGTAGATACACTATAACGTACAACAAGTGCACGTGATAGAGTCCATAACCTTCTTTCATTTTAGGCCATTCCAGGAAGACAAATGTCATAACCGCAGAGAAATTCAATGTCTTAACTTGTTACCTTCGGGTGCATTATTTCTTCCGCGTGGGGGAAGATATATCTTGTTATTTTTATTATGCATCATTTGAGATACCAGGGGGAAGTGATATCAGAAGATTTATTCTAGCGTGAGGAGACTGGTTATTGATTCAATTAATGCTTCCTTTAACGGTCAATCACTAAGCTTATTTTTTAAATGGAGTAGAAATATTTGATAAAAGAGGTACACATTGGTATGATGATTCCTTTAGATAGTCAGTATCCTGCAGGAAGAAATGTTTATATCCGATACTTAGTTGACTTAGGTGTTATCATTTCGACTACTTAGAGGGAATAATTGTGACATCCAGGACTTAGTTGACTTTGGTGTTACAATTTATATCATCACTATCATGTAAGGAGAAATGCAGACATCCGGGACTTAATTGACTTTGATGTTACGGTTTCAAATTAATTATGTACTTTGGATATTTGTGCGTTATACATCAAGTCTTCTTAATGCGGATTGTAAGAAGGGTTTGAATCTACTCAAGAAAGGATTTTTGGCTCGGGGGGAAGCTCAGACAACTTCTAAATAGAGAGTATCGAGACGGACTACAAATTGCTGACATGGATAAAATGACTTTGTCATTTTTGGTTTGAATATTTTTTTCAAGTCATGTCTCATACATAATCTTATGAACACATTATTATGTAGTGTATCTTTAGGTGTTAGGTGTCAATGTATATATTTTTTATGAGTTTTTTTGTTAAACTCAAAATCTTTCAAGATTATTATACTTGACACTCACACATACCCTCATTGATTGAGGAGGAGCATTAATATGTTCCCTAATCGGCTTTTGCGTAATCGGCACATTTTTCTCTTAGTTTTCTAACATATTTGAATCATTTGAAATTCAAAATATCAAAGGGTTTGAAATTTTTGATAGGGGGATAAAATGTGATTAAAATATGAAAATGTATAAAAATGTGATTTTATGGACTCATGTGTATACTCCATCCTACATGTGCTAAACATTTTGGTATATCGGTGCACATGTTGAGGGGGAGCATTTCTAAAAAGCTAAAACAATCGAGGTACAAAAAGCTTTGATATTAATATCATAAGTACCTTGATTGAGTTTTTCAATTGGTTTTATGGCAAGGAGAACTGTACCAAAAAGACCGACCATGTATTTAATTTTATCAGAGTTATAAGGTTGGTAAGGTTAGGTATTAGTTCGCATGATCCAGCCAGAACCGGAGGGATCTATCCAGGGATAACCCACTAGTTAGTGTAGAAGTCCTTAGGTATGACATTAAAAGAAGGAGTAAAAGTGAGAATAAGGGAATAGTGCCGACTAAGATGGAGCATTGAAGGAGTTGAAGAATGAAAAAGAATTGTAAGGATAAAGGGTGAAAAGAAAGAAGCCCTCCATACACTTAGGCAGAATCCAGGTCAATACATCTACTGTTAGAATCACAAAGATGATTGCTGACTTTGAAGAAAGCCGTCATGGACCCAGTAATGCAATACAAAACCCTCCCTAGCCACTCAGAATCTCTTAAAAGATTTTTGTTTCATTTTTCACGGAGACTAAACACATTATCTATTGACTTTCTCACTCCGAGTTAGTTGATTTTAAAAAGGTGGCAGTCAGCTCTAGTATAACAACCCGCAATTTTCATAAATGTAAATATCCATCTATTAAGTTAGATGATGTACAATCTATCAGTTATATATGAACTCACCTTTTTCAAGGAAATTTTTCGCTTTATTACATTACATTACTTTGCCAATATCTTAATATGCAATATATCCTGCATAACTAAAGTTACGGAGCTTTAGGCAACATACATATGGGGCAATCCTATCTTCATATATGTCAATGCAATCATCATAATATATCAATTCAATTTCATAATATCATTTTTTACAAATTCCTATAATGTACCATCGCAACGTTATATCAAAACAGGCTTTAAACCGTTATCGGATGCCTTTAAAACCCTAATTCCATGAAGGGATTAACATCCTAAAGTGAATGAACAAGCTACTAAACATAGGTTAAAAGCAAATAGAAACATATCATATGAAGATACATTCCTCCAAAGAAAGTACAAGTCTTTCATCCAAAGAAAGGTACAAGTCCTTAAAATCTCAATATACAAGTCATTAAGCATGATCTCTAAAATAGCCGTTTTACCTCCAATTTCTTCATCACCACTTATGTACAAGCTACTATACTCATTATACAATGTGTAAACCCTAATTATTCTATTCATAAGCCTTCACACATATATTTACACTCAAAACCCTAATTCAAAACCCTAAACCCTAAAACCAAGCTAGATTCTAAACCATGACACGTTTCTTCATTTTTATCCATTGTAAACCTAAACCAACTCTCAAATAAGTTTTAATAAGTTAATTAATAACATTTCAAATCATTTTCAAACATCATTCCATCATCATTTCATAATTCTACTTCAATTACACAAGAAATAAATCCAGGAAACCCTAATTGTACCCTAATTTTGATTTTGACCCGTTTACTCATTTTCAGACCATCTCATTCTCAAGTAAGCAACCAAGAGTCATTTTAAACCCATAAAATGAGTTTACAAACCTTTATCCATCATTAACCATCCTTGCTTCAACAATGTACGAGAATTACAAAGCTAGAAAACCCTAAAAGCCTTATATGAACCCTAATTCCAAGCTACGGCTTATTCTTTCAATTTCAACCCATTTTAACTAAAACCAACAATCAAACTTCATTGATAATACTTTATTTAAGCTCTAGGATCTGTATTCCATCATTCCTAATCAAGAGTATGCAAAATATAAACCAAGAAAGTCAAGAAAACCCTAAACGTGCCCTAATCAAACCCGTGACCTCATTTCTTCAATTCTAATCCGTTTTAACCCAAACCAATTGCTAATCTTTGCTAATCCTTCCTATATCAGACCTTGGCTACATATATTAACTATCCTTAATCATTTATACATGAAATAAAGGCTTGAAAACTTATGAAACCCTAGTCGAACCCTAAAACAGCCCCGAACCTTTCATACTATTTTGACCCGTTTTCAAAACCTATTCAAGTTTGCAAATAACTTATGTGTCTTTTTGCAATCAAGAACCTCAATGACTAAGCTCCTTCATTCCTAAGTAGCTTACAAGCACCTCTTATCAAATATCTTCCTCATTTATAGTATAAAAATTGCACATGGTCTCTTGTTTCTTCTTGTCCAAGCTACGACATCATAAGGACCATCCAACACCACAAAGCTACTTTCTAGCTCAAACAACACATCCCATAGCCTCTCTTAGTTACCCTATAGACCTCCTACATGTCCTAACCAGATCACATAGCATTCCTTGGCTACCAAGATCATTTTACCTATAAATAGAGCCCTAAATCATTCATTTTTCTTCATCCCCTACTTCCTCCTCTATAACCCTTACATAGCAGCAATCCTTTGCTATAAAAGATCCTAATAGGTCTTAAGAAGGCTCAATAATAGAAGTGATGCAAAAGAAACCAAGAAAAGAAGCCCGAGAGTCGTTATTCTTGGCGTACAAAGCTAAAAGTCCCGATTCCGACCTGTTTCTAAGCCATAAGCTCAAGAACAAGTTCTCTAAGCTTATAATCTGTTGTCATACCCTTATAATGTTCATATAATCATGCTAAAATCGTCATATAAAGCTTTGAACTCAAAAACCTATGTGTTATACCTTTTTGATCCAAAATCGTACACCCGAAACCCTAATTTTATGTTTTTCTTAAAACTAAATGTTATAATGGTTCAATGTTGTTATAATCTATCCTAACATGCTTAATTAATGTTAATATAACCACTTTATTTATTATTGAAGGAATTTGAACTTAAAACCCACGCGTTTATGTTTTGGAACCATAATTTGACCCGTTTTGCTTCCTAGCTTAACGAATCATTATTTTAAACTTGTGTTGCGTTAAATCTTCATATTTTAGTTTATTATAACTTATAAATGTCTATTAAAATGTTAAAATAAGCTTGCATGGCAATTTGGACATGTTTTGTAATTATAATCCATGCAAGGGGTATATATCGTAACTTTCAGAAACTTATAACTAAAAGGACTAAAAATGTCATTTTATCAAAGTTATAACTACAGGGGTATATTATGTCACTTTTCAAAGTGAAAGGTTTACTTTGTATATCTTTAAAAGTTGAAGGACCAAATTCGTAAAAGTGCAAACTCCAAGGGTATATTCTGCCACTTTTCAAACTCAAGGGTCTAAAATGTAACATTTTGAAAAAGTATAAAATCATATTCAAAACATTACCAGACATAACTTTAATTAACGCTTGACGTGCTTAACATTTCCAGATATTGAATAAAATGCTTAAAACCGCTTATGTTATAATCATTATATCATTCATCATCGATGTGCTTTCAAAAATCATGTCCCGGATCCATATCGTACCACAATACTAGGGAGCTTCATATTAAGGAGTTTCATCTTGGTATTACGTTCTGACTGAGTTGTTGGGTTTACGATTTAAAGTGCCCTAGCTCCTCAAACGTTTACTGAATGACTTCTGAATTATGATGGCCCGAACGGTGTTATGATAATCTTTATATCAAAATCAACATCAATATTCAAAAATTACATATTCAATCAAACTAAGACTTAACATATATTCACAGGTTGCCTGTGACGAAGCCGTTACTATTCATTTCATATACATTGCTATCAATTTCCCTATAACTGTTCAGGTGAGTTCATAGCCTCGCATTTCAATCTTTTTATAAACCCGCGAGGGGGATACATGCTATAAACATGAATGCAATTATTTCTGTATGCTATTTCAATTTACTATTGCCTAAGTAACTGCTTTGCCTTTAAGTCCCCATAATCATGAACCGTTAATTACTCTCCGTAGTAAGCGCGAATGATGTGAATAGATCTATTTGGGCTGGACTCCCCGTTGGTGTACCCAGTTACGCTTTTTTTTTTTTTCCAAAAATTTTCAAACTCATAACTCTAAAATAAAGTTTCAAAAACAGAAAGTACAATCTTCCTAAGACTTGACATATATACTCAGGTTTGCGTGCGTTGTCTGTTTACTAACATTTATTATATTAACATTCCTCTTTAAGATTTTGGATAAGCTATCAGCTTTCATTTCAGATAATTACTACATCTACCTAACAGGTGAGTTCCAACCTCTCCTTTACACAGTTTACATGTTGTATATACACCCGCCGAGGGGGATACATGCTTATTACAAACTCTTTTACATACTCGTTTATCTTATAACAATGTGATTACTTTCCAAAGACTTATACATGCTTAAACCATGAATACAAGTGTCTTTACAAGTTATATGCTAATCTGAATATACAATATCACAATGTCTAAGTTACTTTATGCAAAAGTCCCTCATTATCATGGAACATTTAATCACTTATCGGGTGAACGCAACATATTGTGGATATAGCTAATCCGGGTATTGACGAATCCTGATTGTATAAGCCGAAAGGTAACCAATACATACTATATTTGAATTTCAAGGTAATATTGCAATACCTACACCGAGGGCCTCTATATATATATATATAATAAATATATATATATAAAATATATAATTTATATATATATATATATAATATGTATCATATAATATCCTTTTTGGGTATATAATATATTTTTACTAACACTAGTTAGTTTGTGTGCCATGAGCTTAGACCAGACAGACCAAACAGACCAAATAAGGCAATAACGGGATAATACTTTGTATACTATATAATTGTGAACGTTGTCAAATTATTATTAATAATGGTTGTAAATAACAATATCATTATTAATAATTAAATGTTTTTAAACAATTATTACACTATGACTTGTATTCAAACTGTTTATATTAAACCTATGAATTTCACTCAACCTTTGTGTTGACTTTTTAGCATGTTTATCTCAGGTAATTGAGCAAGTTGCGGCACGGAGTGGCATGGACTCAAAGATGGTTGAACTGTTATCATCAAACTTGATGTTTTAGATTTTGGGACCTGCATTTTGTAAAAACTCTGATTATAATGAATGATAACTAAATTTTTCCAATAACGTCTCTTTTAAAGTTGTTTTCTATAATTATGATTGTTGTATCCATGAAGTAATACCCCAGATTATCTTCCGCTGCTATATTGTAAAAATGGGGGTGTTACAACTTTAGTATTATATATGCATGGGAACTACAAGTTGATGATGGTAAAGTTTCATGGTACAGAAAACTATTCACCCTTCGATACCCAATTGAGCATGATCTCAAATTAATTGGATTTACTAAAGATAAGCAACCAATAGTTGAAGCTTCATTTGTCCAACAATTGCATCAGTCGCTACAAGTGTTCAATCCAACCTTTCTAATTTTTCAAAACCTTGTTGTCGAATCTAACCATGGATCATTCTTCATTGGCCCCTACAAAGAATCACTAATTCTTCTTAATGTTTAATAACTAGCGTAGGTTGTTTTATCTATTTAATTTTTAAGTTAACATGCATCGTCTAAGTGTTTTGTTTGTAATGTATTTTTAAATTATGTATTTTATTTTTAGTAGATTGGTAATGTAATTTTAAATTCGGTCATGTCATTTTATTTTTTGTAGATTGGTCATTTTATATTCGAATATTTTAATAATATTGTTGTTATGTGTAGTTTTTTATGTTATTTTTTTAACCTAGAAAAAACCCACCAAAAATTTATTCTCCCTATATAAACATCTATAAATTTAAGATAAAGCGAACTACTTGTCAGATACTTTACTAAATCGCGTGTAATTTGAAGTGATAGACAGCATTGTCATTGAGTTGTCTTATCTGTTACAGAAAAAAAAATTGTTGTCCAACTCTCTTAATTTTTTCAAAATTTTCCCTTATAAATAGCCCTCACCTTTTCCTCAATTTGTCACACTACTTCTTATTCCAACTCTCTCAAATGGATTTCAATTTCAATAACAAAAATGAACCATGGGAATTCAGTCTAGATATAGATGATTCCGATCTTCAGTTAACACCCGTTGTGCATTCCTATAGTAGCACACATGTTGAACCATCTCCCTTAACCCCAAATCTAGTTACTATAATACCCGGTCCTGCGGGTATTGTTCAGCTCTCTAGTAGCACACGTGTTGAACCATCTTCCTCAACCTCAAACCTAGTTAGGATAATACCCAGTCCTGCGGGTCTTGTTCAGCGAGCCAAGCTGCTTAAAGAAAATCTATTTATTCTTGATCCGGATGGGGCTTTAATGTCGACACAAGATTATATGCAGAAAGTTGTTGAGGATGTGGGTGACGATGTTAATTTTAACAGTGGGGCGTGGGTTAGCGCCACTAACTATGTGAATGCATTTGGTGGCACTGTAACTGGATGTTTGGGAGACATTGACAACTTTCTTAAAAAGGGGAAACTGGAACAAGTTGTTGCAATCGTCAAGTCTTGTTCTTCGAATGCTCTTAGAGATTTAAACGTGACTCTGAAAGATCTATCGGGTACAGTACCTAGAACAATAAACTACAAAGTCCTTGACGTATGTAGTTATGGAAATGATATTACTGTAGGAGCTGCTATGATACTTGCTAATGTCTTAGTTTTTACTCCTAAACCATCAAAGCATTACCTTAACATTACAAAAAGAAATGTGGTTGAGGTTTTCCGTAAGGATACAGTTATTGGAAGTGGCAGTGGTTAACCTTAACATTATTATGTAATGTTTTTATTATATATGTAATGTTTTTATGACACCTAGCCCTCTTATGAAATAACAAGCACTTGATTCTCCCTATAAAAGCATCTATTATCGTCAATAACATGTTAACTTATCAAACACACACACACACACTTAATATGAAGATGGTGCCAAATGAAGCGTTTTCATGTAAATGTGGAGCCGAAAACGTTGTTCCACGAGAATCATATCAATCCAAAACCCGTGGCAAACTATATTGGGTGATAAAACCTTTGTCAGAGACTTGTCAACTCAATAATTATATATTGTCATTGAATTGACAACTCATGTAAGTCGCTACAAATACAAGGTGATCTAGTCCATGTCATTGACTTGTCAAATCATGTAACAGAATTTTTAAATCATGTGTATACATTATATATAACTTGTCGGTACATTCATAAGAAATTCAAAGAAATCAACGGACGAATATTACCCAAAAAAACAAACATATCAACGGACGTATATTCAAAGAAATTCAAAGTAATATACAATATTATTTCACTCAAAGTGTTAGGATTTCAACATTCAACACATACAAAATTCAAAATTAATCATAACCACATTCTTAGTATCCTCAACACACCTACACATATAAAAACTTTCACACATGTCATTTCTAACTTTCTCAAAAAACTGTTGAGTATTACCGCGCACAACTGGCTTTATTTCTGCACACAAATGAGAGATTAACCAACATGTGATGACTCCACAGTCTGAGAAGTTGGTTTGTTTTGGGACATCTATTTTTTTTTTAAACCCTAAACCATCATTGTATGGAATATACTTAAATTATGGGTGGTCGATTTCATTTTACAACCACATCTGCCAAAATGTTTATTTACCACGGAGGTCAAGATTGAATTAGGTCGCGATAAAAATTCCTTGTTTTTCCTCATTTACTTGGAGTCGATCACGTAAAAATGAGAATCGGTAATGTATAACACCGTGGCCAATGGATTTCCAACAAACATGTATGGGCATAAACACCTACAAAGATTAAAAACCAAATAATTTAAATATTATCAATGATAAGTTGTATTAAAAGTTTTATAACAAAAAAAAGTAAAAAAAAAAAAAAAAAAAAAAAAAAAAAAAAAAAATAAATGGGTAACTAAAGAAATAAGTACCCAATCAACATCATTCCAGGCTGGATACGGACGCGTGGTGCCATCTAATGTTCCAATGACGTGTTGGTCCGTCGGTATGATAAATCGGTTATTTTCCGGATGTACACTTATTGTACTCGTATAGGCCACTGTCTAGTTGAATCTGCTTCCTCCTCTAAGCAATAACTCCATCCACGGTTCATTTGCTGTTTCAACATTTTTACCAAAATAAATGATGTTTTTGGCTAACAGTTATATAAAATTTTTCTTTATTAACTTGTTATAAATAACTCACTCTCCAGTCAACATCCATTATAGGGGTGTCATGTGGAAGTCTGTGCATGTCAGGCATACAGAAATGAGGGACCAATTGTTGCCAAAAACTAACCGAAACTATATAACCTTTCATATAACAATCCAAGTAAATCTGATAGGGGGAATTTAGAAAGGCCGGTAAGTTAACATAATTTCCTCTCCACACCTAATCAACCAAGTTAATAACCAATATTAGTACACATACTTTCATTAGTTTATTTATTATTTTATATACAAGATTAGCAATTACCTTTGAAGGGTCCACGTTCTCATACATTAAGAAAATTACAAGTAATTAGGAACATAAATACGTAACGTTTTTTTCTTCTACTATTGTCATCTCAAAAAGCACCCCCAAGATTCAAGGCGATTTATTAGCCTTATTACCTTATTTTGTTTTATTAACCACGTTCCTTGGGTAAATTTAGTTGGAGGTTGTTCCATGAATGGAGTCTAGTTTATACTTGCTAGGAAAACTGTTCCCTTCTTCTTCGTTTGGAATATTCTAAAAAACAACAATTAATAAAAATTTATTACTTCATGATGGTTATTACATATAATATTTTCGTATATAAAAATTGGCATTACCTGAAAATATGCCTTCAACATCAATGGTCTCAATAGTGGTTTGCAAATTTTGCCTACCCATATGAGATGGCTACCGACCAAACGAATAGTAAGAACCAGGCTGCGACGATGTATCGGGTTGCCATATAATGAGTGGGGGACCGACTGCGACGGACATCGGTTTTGCCAACAGATGAACCAGGTTGGGACGGCATTGGGGTTTGGAAATTCGGTGGCGTACCCATATTGAAATATGAGCTATTTACATGTCCCTGGAATGAAGACGCCCACCTGTGAACACCCATAAATACAAAATTTATTATTTACGTACAAGCCTATATTTGATGTACAGAAATTATACGGCGTGCTTTGGAATTAAGTATAATCGCTCAACCAATAATGGTGATCAGCAATATCGGTTCTTTAATTTCTTGTAGCACCGGTGAAACATTCATTCTCCTCCCTAAAATTTACGCATTTCTTCCTTAAATGTTATCAAATCTTCTTTAGTTCGTTCAATTCTCTTTTTTGTGTAGGTTAATCGCGATACTTCGGTAAATATCGGATGTAATTTATACATATTTGACGGCTTAAATCATACGGTACACGTTTCAATTGACCAATAATAGCGTCAAAAGTTATGCCCTTACTAGAAAGCCACTAGTCCGGATCGAGCTCATTTCGTCTGGTTCAATCTCGCAGCAGGCATATTTTCTCTTTTTTTTAAAAAGTAATTATTATTAAATAAATTACATAATCAACTTTAATAAATCACTAAACTAAATAAAATCTCTTCAAAAAAAGGATATAACATTGGTCCCCCAAAAACCTTCCCTTTTTTCTTATTCCAAGCAGCAACTCTAGGATACCGATTGTAACGATCAAAATACCTAATCGCAGTTACTCGGTAAGACTCCAATATCCAAGTCTAAAAAAACACATTGTTTCAATTATTTTACATTATACATATAACTTAAATGGCCAATTAAAAATTATAAACTTATTTTTGTACATTACCTTTGAATGCCCAAGTATATCCAATATTGAATACTTTCTTCGCATCATCTCATCTGTAGGCTCATCGAATATAAGAGGGCGACCAACGTTTGACGTTTGCATTCTAAGTTGGGGAGTTACAATGTTGGCCATCACATATTAAACCACAAGATATTTGTCCAAGCTAGTCTATAATTAGGCTAAAATTTACAATCCGTTCTGGGACAACACCGTTTACTCTCCCACACCTAATATAAAAAGCTACAATATGCGTAAAACACAAAGGCCAACAACATCGCCGTCCATTAATGAGCTAATTGACTCGTCAAGAATCATATTTGCGATGTCGTTGCCTGTAATAGGTTGCCCATCTAAATATGACGGAAACACCCGTCGCCTAAAAAGAATACGCTGTTTGGTGTCATACTCAGCCCAATTCTGGACCCCAAACCTTAACCTAGTTACTAGGCAGAATTCTTCTCTCCCAAATGGTATACTAAAATCTTTATTTATATGGTAATACAATGGAACATTTTCATCATCATTTTCATCATAAATTTGCCGCCCTAACATAAAATGTATTAATATACAATTCTCTATAAAATCAGTTTGATCTAATACCCAACCAAAACAGGATTGTCTAAACAGTGCTTCCCGATCAGTGCCACTAATTATTGTTTTAATTGTTTTAAGCAACTTTAGCTTACTTCTACATGTAACAAGAACACGGGGTACCTAAATAAACAAATAAATAAATAACCATATATTACTACACATATATACATCAGATAATAAAATAGTCAAATGATACAAAATAAAAATACTATACCTCGTAACCGGTCAAATCCATCTTATAATAAACAAGTAAGCCACGAAATCACCAACAACAAAAACCCTTTAAAAGAATACCGCACCAACACCAACTTTGCTCTACCCGCAAACGGTAACAATCAACAATGAAAAACCTCAAACAATTAAACCTTCAAAGAGAAACATGAAAAACCCTTCAAAGAGAAACAATGAAACCTCAAACAATGAAAAACCTCAACTTCTGTTTCTTTTGAACTAAATTAAGAGAAACATAATATCACTATATAATCATATAGTCCGTATTCAAATTCATAAGTGACAAAATATAGCAGTAATATATCATTCCATCATACTGTGCGTTACTATTCATCTGCAAAACCCTAAAGACAAAAAAAGTAAATCGCCATCCCTGATGCGCGATCTACATAAAAAACAAAAAAAAGTGAATCGCTATATTCATTGCGCGATCTACATAAAAAAATTAGGGCACGTTTTTTAATTTACAAAATTTTTTCAAAAAAAATACATAAAATGTGAATCGCTTGCCCCCATGCGCGATTTACTTTTTTTTAATTTTCTCACGAACCGACAAAAACTCGACACGTGTCCAAATGTAGATCGCGCCCCACCATACGCGATCTAGAAGGTCATTTTGAAAAAAAAAATGTCAGGGTTATTTCGGGACAACACTTTTTCCAATGGGTTACTGCAAAAAATTTCGCATAAAAACCCCTGGTCCACTAGAAACGTTTCCTTCAGATATCATGTCATCTTCTTCAACAAAAGTTCAAAACTCATATTTCATTTCCACCATTAAAACGAAGCTTCTTTCTCTTTTCTGTTATAAAAATATTATATTTTTTTATCCAAAATCATACTCAATCGAGATTAAATCTTCCAAGAATGAATAATGAGTATATAATAAAACTGAAGTTTTAGACATCGGAGGCCCCCAGAAATCGAAGGCCCTGTGCGGTCGCCTATGCCGCACATGCTCAAATCCGCCCTGGTAATGTCATCATGCACAGCCCGTATCTTCGTTCTTTGCGCGTTATGCTGATCAAATATTGCACCCTTTTGTATTCTTGAATCGGCATGGCTGGCACACTATGAGTTAAGATCAACATAGACCCATTATTTGTCATAGACCCAATGAATCAATCTCAACCATCTATTTTTTCATCAAAAAAAAAACCCCACTTTCCACCTCTTTTTTAAAAATAAAATATCTTACAAACAG
>BQNB010167957.1:0-13939 GCA_026074375.1 Tanacetum coccineum
TCTGTCACTCTTTATTTAGTTTTTAAAACATTTTATAAAACGTTAAACCACGTAAGTCACGACTTTAACTATGCTTCTTTTTTTACAAAAACACAGGGAAAGCCGTAAAACACCAAAAATAAAATAATTAACTTCCGGGATAAAACAACAAGATGTCAAAATCTCTAAACCACGTAAATCGATAAAATCTCAAACACGGCTTACGACATCGCAAAAAACGATAATTTTTATCAAATCGCCCATAACGAAAAATGATTAGTCCAACTCATTCGTAGAAAAATAAATAACGTCTCGAGATAATCGTCAGCCTAATACTCAGGTTCTTACAGAGGCTTACCAATTAAAGGTTGTATCAGGACGTCAACAGAAAAAGTATTCTAGAATAATGAGTACATCGATACCAACATTGCCTAGGAGCAAGATAAGCATGCTTAAGGATCGTGTTATTACAGACTTGAATTCTCATATAGGCAATTATTCAGGTATAGACATATTTACCAACGTTTTGAATAAAGATTTCCAACTCATATGATTGAAGCAGTTTGAAACATACACTTGATAGGTTCTTGTTCACAAAACAATTGGTGGAGTCGTTGATAAATTGAAGTTTAGTGAAGATTTTCCCATTCTTAGCATCGAGTTTTGCGATGCGCTTAATAAAGAATTCCTTGAATTGTTTGAGTCTCATAGTTGTAGTAGTGGATCATGTTGTTCAGATTTGAATATTGATGAAGATGATGATGAGGTAAAGTACACTTGTATTTATTACTTTTCTTTTGGAGAAGTATTTGCTCAAATAGGTGTCCTATTTACAAGAATATCTCCTTCAAGAGCAGTTTAGGATAATGCTGGAGGAGGAAGAAATGTTGTTGTTTAAAGAGGAGAAAATACTGGAAGAGGAGAGTAGGGTCAGATTGGAAGAGGAGGCTAGGTTGATGCGTGAAGAAGAAAATTGTTAAAAGACGAGAATTTTTTTGAAAATGATTATAAAAACGTGAGTTCGCACTTATGAATTCAGACCATATAAAACAGGATATGGCGCGTGTGGTACCTAAGAAGAGAAGTCATTTTACTGGTCTTACTTCATCTAGCTGGCTGAAAGTATCCAACAAGTTTAAAGATAAATCACAAGGCAGTTGTGTAATTAATCAGGACATGACATAATTCCTTAAAAATGTGAAATCATGGTTTAAGGCATGAAACTAATTTTTCTTTTACTAGTATGTATTAAATGACATTCTCATAATACTGTTTAACTTTTGTATAGGATCTTTCTCGCTGTAACACTTCCATAGACAATGTTTGGTTATCAGAGGATTTGGATTTGTATCTTGGACAGTCTGGCCTGCTTCGTTATAGATTTACATGGTGTAACGATTGAATGGTTGATCGAAAGTTCTGGGAGTCTTTAGTGTGCTTAGACCCTCCAAGGAAAGGCTGGCTATTGGATGATGTATATATTTATTAGAGTGAATTACATAAATCGTCCTTGTGGTTTGCCGAATCCTACATTTTTGGTCACTGTGGTTTTTTTCACCGGGTTTAGTCCTTGTGATTTTGATTCATTGCGGGTTTGGTCCTTGTGGTTTTGATCCATTGCGGGTTTGGTCCATTGGTCAAACTAAGAAAATGTTGGTCAAGGGACCAAACCCGTAAGGGATCAAAACCACAAGGACCAAACCTGATGAAAAAAAACCATAGGGACCAAAAATGTAGGATCCGACAAACCACAAGGATGATTTATGTAATTCACTTAAAAAACCTTATTATTATTTTTGACCTTTATATTTAGGGCCATTTATATTTATTTGTTTAATTAATTAGCATTTTTTTGTCTTTTAACAGCATATAGATTTATGGGTGGAGTACATGTGGCATGTTAGACAAAGTCAGCTGATTGGGCCATGGTTTCTAGTTATTTTGTTCAGCTACTATTACAAAACTCAATGCCAAATTGGTATGTTAATGGTCAAACTTACAATTTGCCCTGGAGAGCAGTTGATCAGGTCATGTTAATATTGGCAATTATTATTCTCTAATTTTATACATGGTTGTTAAATATATTGCTAACTAACGTTGTCAGCTTTAATTTTTTGTTTACATAGGTTTTGATTCCTTTAAATGAACCGGGTGAACACTGGAGTCTTGCCAAGTTTGATATATGTTCGGGCTTGGTTACCTTTTATGATAGCGGTGACGTTTACGCCATTGAGTGTCGTGATTGGTATATCAGGATAAGGGAATGTTTACAGGTTAGTCTAGTTATTTGAAATTATCTTTTAACTGTTAACAAGTTATTGTTAACAGTACTTTTGTATCTTTGCATACAGAATATTTTAGTGTTTGTTCCCATTAATACTTCTTTATGACACAATGCTTACATATTACATATACACAATTCAATGAAGCTAGGGTTTCTAAGATATTAATGCAAGTATTAGATAGTACACTAAACACAAATTAGTGTATTAATGAATAAGGTTCTCTCAAGGGCGCTTATAATCCAATGTTGTAGTCCCTAAATAGCATACAAGTCTAAACACAAAACTTTCTGCTTTTATACATCTGTTTTTCATTTCTTGCCAAAAATTCAATCAATATATATAAAGAAGTATGTCTGACAACATACCTTTAGAAATACAAACTAAAGTAATGCTAAGACTTCTTTTTAAGTCTTTGCTTCACTTTAGAATTGTTTCTAAGACATGGAAGTCTATCATCGATAGCACTGACTTTGTTGTCTCATATGGTGCTTGCCCAAGTCAGCTTGCATCATTTCTTGTAACTTATGATCAGGGCTTTGTTTCTGCAAACTACCTTTATTTTTTATGTTCCTTTATGTTTAACCCGGTATCCCTACTTTCGTCCTAGTCTACCCGATTTAAACTTGAATAATAAGGCTATTGGTAGTTGTTACGGGTTGTGGTGTTTCTCTTTAAATTATATGGCTAGTATTTAGAACCCCTATATAAGAAAATCCGTGGGAATAGTTATCCCGTATTGGGTAGGTAATACAGATTTAGAAAAAATATTCTTTGGTTTTGGTGTTCACCTGGTTTCGTTAGATCTAACCATTGTAAAGATTGCATATCAGGAAACCGATCACAGTCCTTGGAGTGTTGTAGTATTTAAGTTGAGCACAAAGCAGTGGAATATAGTTCCACGCACCCATCTGCCTTGTCATACAATCAGACTCGAATGGTCGCCTCAGGCTTGCATTGGGACAAGTATTTATTGGGTTGCTTCTGAAAGGGTGGTAAGCTATGATGGTGTTTCAGTCAAAAATTACATGATCATGTCTTTTGATATGAATACCAAACATTTTGGTCTCATTAACATACCGAACACCTTAAAAACCCTTCTACCAATACCTTTCTATATTTCAAAGCTTGGAAACTGTCTCATTCTATTTGGAAACCACATAGGGCCTGTTAGGCAAACTTTTGTCGTATGGGTTGTAGAATTCAATGGTGGTGCAATAACATCATTTTGTAATATGTATAACATTGATACCTAAGAAATTTTAAAGATACTAGGATTTACAAATATGAGAGAGCCTATTGTTGAAGCTCAAAGTCCTTACAATATGGCAAATTCACTGAAAGTTTACCAACACTTTATACAACACTTTCGTCATCTAGGCATTGAAGGTGATGGCGGTTCATTTTACATGAGTTCATGTAATGACTCGCTAATTATGGCAAGTAAAGAAGATTGTAGTATATATTAAGTTTTCTACAAGTCTATGTATAATAGTTATAAGTAGTATGTGTTTTAATTTAGTTTAAGTAACTTTATGTTTAAGTTAGTTTAGTTTAAGTTGGTTTATGTTTAAGTTACTTTATGATGTCTGTTTGTGTATTGTATATGTTGTTTAAGTTTATTTATATGTTATGTAATATTATTTATTTACTTGTTTTATGCTTTCATATTGTTGTCTACAAGATAAACTTCCTAAAGTTATGGAAGTATGTAATGTTTTTGACAAAAAATGCATTGACCCTAATACGTATAGGATTACATTCACAATTGCTGATAACGTACCAAAGCAATGTGGGGTGTTTGGTGACTGTGGAGTGTGGGTATGTATTTTTTATATCGATTGGCACATGGATTATCATTAGATGTGGAAGATCCCATACAGACAGCCCTCCTATATTGGGAGTGTATGGCTAGATTTTATTTTCAGCATAAGGTAGTTTGAATAACAATTGTAGCCTAATGTCTTGACAAGTCCTTTTTGTAATGTAAAATGTTTTTGCGCCCATGTTTTTGTAACTATAACACTAGACATATTAAGCCTAGAAGCATGTAGAGTGTATGGTGGGCTATGGCCCACCCGCAAAACCTTGAAAATTCTGCAAATGTTTAGTTCATTAAAGCCCATTATTGTAATATTTATCACCTAGAAAAATTTGCATATGTTTTGATTCTCATTTACGTTGTGTATTTTATTATCTGGATGACTGCCATCTGCAACTAAAGCGCTATAGGAACAAAATTATGGAAACATTCTTAGTATCACTGAACGTATTATTCAAAGTTGTATCGGTTACATAAACTTGTAGGAGAGTAAAACGTTCAAAGGACTTATAAAGTTACAAAATACTAGTAAAATTCATCCAAGTGCATATCGTTGTAAGCTGTAGACGAGTTTGCCTGCGAGTCATAAAATTATCAAGTATTCACTTGATTAAGGACTCTAGATGTGGCACTGACTTTTGTTGTTGTAGAATAAAGGTCAATGTGAGTAGAAGATTAACCAAAAAATGTATCATACTAAGAACTAAAATGTTACCTTAAAACTTGGCAAAGGTGCATGACAAGCATTACTATTATGTCCTATTGAATGACACCTACTACATCTGTTAACTTTTGGCTCCTCTCCTTGTGATCTGATACGAGCTTTGTTTTTTGGTCGTTCAGGTTGGGGCTTAACCAAAGCATGTGGTAACACAAATTTCACGTTATTTGGGATTACCCATAGCGATATATCTAAAAGAGGATACACAAGTTGTTGGTATGTAGCTTTGAGTGTTCTTCTTGAAAACCAAGCCTTGGCCTATCGATTACTGTTACTCATCTTGAATCTAGACACATCACAAACATGACCACATGGTAAACCTAAAAGTTTCCATTTATGACAACTACACTCACCCTTGGTAATATCAACAACATGTACTGCTTTGTGATCCTTAACATTGTACATTTTCAAGTGTTTAATACCGTTCATAATCCAGTTAGCACTCTTTATGTTTCTTTTTCTTACTTTTTTTGTCGCCCATCTTGATAGTTCATCCGCTAGAGGTTCATCTAAGTAAATAACAATTAAGTTTAAACAATAAAATGTTAGTTAACCTTTAAACTGTTAATAGTTTGTTTCAAATTTAAAACAACTCTTTAGTTTACCTTCAATGTTAAATCTTCTTTCAAAATACCATCTTTGGATCAAGTCTCTATTGTACTCCATCAGCATTGTAATTATAACTTTTCTAACATGCTTGGTTAGTGAATTAATTGATTCTACGGAGTCAAAAGTCATGTAGTTGTATCTGTTTCCAGGGCAAAAAACCTTTGACCATCTATCAGACCCTGCATCTTCTAGTTTTCTATAATCATCAGGTCTTAACCCCCTAATATCAGAAATAGCCTTTTCAAAATCCCTTACCAAGTAAGCTTTACATGTCTTCCAATACATTGCCTTATGTTTTTTAGATTCCAAATTACAATTCAACAACAAATGACGACAACAAAACCCATGAAATGCTTGTGGAAAAATAGTTCTACATGCAATTGTGATTGAATAATGTCTATCATATATGATTGCTAGGTTAGGAACATCACCGATGCATTCTTTCAATTTAGTCAAAAACCATGACCAATTCTCAACAGTTTCACCTTGCGCGACACCAGTAGCAAGTGGTATTATCTGATTGTTCGCATCCATTCCTACTACAAGCAGATTGGTTCCAAGATAAGTGCCTTTTAGATGTGCTCCATCAATCTTTATCAAAGGTCGCATATAATATAAGAAACTCTGAATCTATGCAATTAAGAATAATACATTTACTATTATGTTAAACACAAAATACATGTTAATTAGAAATATATTATACGAATGCTTACCGAAACACCAAAGCCAATAAAACACTTGTCAAAGGTCCTGTCGTCATTTGTCTGAATGTGTGTTACAATACCATCGTTTGCCAACTTTAGGTTGTGACAATACAATGGTAATTTCCTAAAAGAGTTCTCCTGGGAACTGTTCAACATTTCCAATGCCACATTTTTCCCGACCATGCACGTTTGTAAGATATGTCTATTTTCCAGTCGAGCCTAAAATCAGTTTGTATGTCCTTTCCCAAATAAACCCTTTTATTGTTTCTCATTTTTTCCACATGCATGTGACCAACTAACATTTTTGATGCATTACGATGGTTTGGATAAAGTTGTGTTATGGAGCATGTGTGAATGTTGTGAATGGTAGTTGTTAGAAAAGATAAACTGTTTTTAAGTCTACGTGTATATATCCTCCATTTGCAATCTGGTTGAGCACATCTAACACTATACCTTTTCCTACAAGATTTCAAGACAAAAAATTTAAAGCCTTCTATTACCCCTTTTTTTGAAATGACAAACATACATACAGCCTTATTATCGAATTTATCACCTACTTTCAGTGGTAGTGCAATGTTGTGTGTATGCCTTTTTGTTTCTTTTATAACAACAGGTGGTGCACGTAGTGGACTAGGCATATATTTAAATGTGTTATTTGTCCAATTATTGGGCTCATACAAAGGAACATTTAGATCGAAATCAATTGACTTAGACTTAGAAGATTGATGAGGTGTCATTTTATACACTATTTCGAGGTCATTTAACCCCCTAAATCATTCAAATATGCCCAGATTATGTGCTTAATCATTTGTTTTTAGGTTTTTAGCACATGGATGACGTTTGGAGGAAATACACGTGACTTAGGCTCATTTAGAGAAGAAATGGAAGAGATTACGGACCTACACCAAATCCTTGAAGAAATATTTCTTACAGAACGTGGAGACGGCGTCGCAGGCATAAAGCGACGCCATCGTGATTTATCTGGTGACGGTGTCTGGATATTGGCAAAGGCGTCACAACGTAGCCTACTTAAAGTGGATCTAGAACAATGTATGTGGCGACGGCGTCAGAAGCATCAAGCAACGCCGTCGCGTCGATATGCCTGTATATACAAAATAATTTTTAGGTTTTAGTGTGTAACTTTTTGGGATAACTTTGTATAACTTAGGGAGACGAACCCTAGTCCTTGTAGCAGCTTCATAGGTCATATTTAGGGCCTCAAAACCCTATTTCACTACCTTGGATCCATGTTTTAATTGAAATAAGGTTATTTATCATTAATCATTCAATATGTCTATGTGTTGTGTGATTGATTTATCTTCTTACTTCCTTTATAACATGAGAGGGTAAACCCTCCTTTGTATTTGCTTATGATTGCATGGAAGTCGGATTACAAATCCTTTTACTATTTCTTCTTGTTGATGAATGTGCGCGTTAGGCCTTAGAAAACCAGCTTTTGTCTGTATCTCTGTTGACACATCTAGGGAAACGCGAGTGCGTAGAAATGATACCATAAGGTAACAGTCTTCATACTACCTTGCCCAATATATGGTTGATCCCTCTTAAGGTATTTCACACGCATTTAATATACTCTTAGGGGCCTTGTAATAGTCTTCATACTACCTTACTTGTGCTTTGCCTTAACGAAATATTAAATAGACAATGGATTCGTGTAATTCGTTCATAACTTAGGAAATACTTACACATTACATCACAAGTATGACAAGGCAATAGGATTACGAGAAACTGCCTGATAAGTAATGCATGATTAAGTAAATACATTCAATTATCATAAAGTTATCACCAGTAGATTAGATATTAGTTAAATTTAGTTAATAGTTTATCAAACCAACCTCTCAAACCATAGATTTACCTGCTTTCCAATCTATACTCCTTATAAAGAGAATTTGGGATTCTCTTGAAAGTTGAAATTTTTTTATTTTAGGAAATGTTGAAAAATTAAATGCTTGAGAGTTGAATCACAATAAAAAAACGTTTAGCTCTTATAAAAATTCCTAGATATTAAAACCTTAAGCAATAAAAAACGTATAACATTGAATGCTAATTCATATGTTGAATGCTAATTGATAATTTCATTCAATGGTAATTTTAAATTTGAAAGTTCAAATTTATGGCCTCGTGCCTATATAAATAACGGATTGCTTGATCATAACCATCTCATTTAAGAAATAGAAGAATCAATGGGGCTCCAGAATTAAAAAAACTGTTCATGCTGAAGCAGAATCAGAAGCAAAAACAATGGTACATTTTGTCCAAAGAAATGGAATTTTGTTTGTTATTATTATTTGTGTATTCCATTGCCTTATTGTTTGCATCGGTTTACATGATACAGTTTGTGTATTCCATTGCCGATCAAGTTAACCTATTGGTTCATTATATGCCTCTGCAATGGCTTGGTTGGGGCGATGTATGTGTACTTTTGTTTATATCGGTAATTCTATAAGGATGTTTTTTTATTGTATTTTCTTTTGTGTTTTCGTGTGTCTAGATTTGTTGTTATAGTTCTTGGATTGTTTATAGCTTGAGGTTGTTTAGACCTCATCTAGGATCATGATAACAAAGATAATAACATGCAGCGGAATAAGAACAAATCAAAGTTATCATAACAAGGTTTTTCATTCCATACGTTTCCACCAAGCCCCAATTCTATATGACCAGTATAGAACGGTTATCTAACTATAATAGGATCAAGTACACTTGACCTTGGGGCTACTAACTAACTAACTATTAGAGACGTCTACATCTCTAAACCTGTGCACACTAAACCTACACGCCTGGTCCTCCTTTTATAACATAAGGAGTCCAGGTTTACAAAAGATAAGAATTAGAAAAACAAATAAATCTTTTAAACTTTAAGCTTTATCTTCTAAATCTTTTATCTGAATAAGGAGATCTTCTAGAATCTTCAAAATCTTCCATCTTTTGAAGAATTCCAGCTTTGCATTTAAGTCCTTTTGTTTCATTCTTTTATTCACTTTGTCTCATCAAATCAAGAATCCCAACAATCTTCCCCTATTTGATGATGACAAAACAAACAAAGTCGTGTACGAACTTCATCATAAAGTCAAAGCTTCCCCTAAAGTTGAGATGTAATCATCTCCCTGAATGAAACAAAATCTTCTTAATTCAGACTTCCTTTGTAACATGCCACACCAAGGATCTATAAGTTGCAACCTGTCAATATTTCTTCCCCTTTTTGTCATAATCCAATAGGGGACTTATGAATGTAAGCAACTTTGATCTTGACCACTACAAACCAATATCACACTTCTAATCTAAGCCTTCTAATTCCTCAAATTACCCACCATTAAGCACAATAAGAAAAATGAACTTGAGTAGTAGAAACTCACACTAGCAGTAGTAATGATAACTAGCAGTAGTAAAAACCTTCACTTCAATGCCACATGTAAATGGTTAAACATTTTAACAATAAGCTTCCCCTGAAACCCATATGTTAACCATCTCTTGAATCTTCAATTCTGTAGGCTCTATTTAATGATTACTGATAAAGGAAACTAAGTATAACGAATTTGATGTTGAAGTAGAATAACCCAAACTTGTGTCTTATATCTTGTACTATCCACATGATATCAAACTTATAAATAAATCTGTGAAATATAAGTAGACCGAGATCTCTTGACAAAAATCCTCATCTTCTATGAGACACATACCAAGTGATAGCAAATGTGAGCATTGAGCACCATAAGAAAAATCACACACCTTTGCTAGATTTGTCAAGTCTTCGTCACATCGTTTCTAAGCACGAACAAGTTACCTCCAAATGTTGTAAGCCATTTGAGATATGATAAAACACAAACCTGTGAAACTCCACTTCAACTCCAAATAAGTGATAAATAACCATCTTCGTAATCAATTAATCCAAGAAAATACGAGCCTTTAAAATGTTTAAGAACATTTAAAATCATAACCAGTTAGCTTCCCCTTAACCGAAGCATCTTGTTCAATTCGAGATCCAAACCATGTGTGTGTCATTCGATATTGAATAAAACTGGCAGTACAAACTCTCTATGCCAGCAGTACAAAGTATTCACGCAGCAGTACTAACAAAAACTTCTGGCAGTACTAATGTAACAAGAACAGTACTAAGTACTCATAAGCAGTACTAAGTATAAAGCTGGCAGTACTAAGTTCTTGTTGCCAACAGTATTAAGACAATATGAGCAGTACTAATTCTTCTCATCAAGCAGTACTAACTCTACCAGTACTAATGTCTTCTACCAGTACTAAATCATCTTGGCAGTATAATCATAATGCTAGCAGTAGTATAAACAAATACCTTAGCAGTGTTAATGAGCATCAAACAGTATTAACACTTCCCCTTAATCCAAGCAGTATAAATGAACAATTTGAAGCTTGGCAGTACAAACGAGCACCTGGGCAGTACTAACCAATATACCCAAGTAGTACTAATATTCTTCATTGCTAGCAGCATAAACACGATTCGAGCAGTAGTAATGTATCAATAGCAGCCTTAACAGTAATATCGTATAAAGGGAGTATTAACAAGCATGAGTAGTATGAACAAATCATTGGCAACATAAATTCATGTAACTAGCAGCATTAACTTATATGGGCAACACTAAAATAGATTAGCAGCATTAACTTTCCATGAATGAGCAGTACTAACTTGTATTGGCAGTATAAAGTGCTCCTTCCTCCCATACCTTTTGAGACACTTTTTAGCGTCAGTAAAGCACCAATATTTACGATCACTAGTAGTATTGTGTCTCGTGGCAGTAGTAACCACCAACGAGTAGTACAAAACATATAACCACTGTTTAAGGATTCCTTTTTTTAAGTATCCAGACGACACTTTTTAGTGTCACAAAGCTGCCACTAGGCTTTCACTAATTCATCATTCTCATCAACTACTAATGATTTTTTCATAGAATAAGTTCTAAAGAACTCTTGAATTATGTAACCAAGAACCACAATCAGCAACCATCTTGTTGTCACGAACCAATCAACAATGGCTTAAACAAAGCTAATTTGCTAAGTCTTTTTTGGGCTTTTGGTCAGAGAATAAGCTGAGACCAAGGACAAAGAAAAAAATAAGCAAGGAAGGCTTAAACTAAACCTAGGTAAGCTAAAAAGCTTAAAGCTTAAGGCTAAATAAGCTGGGACAAAGGGCTTAATGACAGAAAGCTTAAAACAAGCTTAAAAGACTAAAATGGCTTAAGTTTTGGACAAATAAGCCAGAAAAAGGTAAGTAAGCTACACTATTACACTAGATAACCAAAAAAGCTAATTGAGAGAAAAATACTAATTTCATAAGCTAAATAACCTACATGAAAAATAAGCAATCCCTAAACCTAAGACCCAAAACAGCTCAAATCCAAGTTTGCCTTAGAAAATAAGGCAACAAACAACCTGCTTAATAAGCTGAAATTTAGAGAGTTTATACAAGGGGTTATAAGCTCTCTAAATAAGCCAAGAAGCTTGGGCTTTATAAGACAAAAAGCTAAGAATAGGGAGCAAAAGCTCCCTATGCTCCAGACCTAAGGATGAGCCCTCTAAGGGCGTTTATTTGACACTTAAATAAAAAGCTGTCAGAATAACTTTAAAACAATAAGTTAAAGGCGAAAGACCTGAGGTCACCCTACTTATTGACTCATTCACCAAATTTAGTCGTAAAAGTCATTTTTAGCTTCTTATATATGATGGTGAAAAAAAAAGGCTATGGTTTTTTTTAAAAAAAACTTGACGACAAAAAAAACTTGGTGGTTTTTACTCACAAATCCAAAAGACCAAGGCGTGGCGCTTGTTTTTTACAACACAAAATGCACACCTTTTTTGAACCTTAAAAACTCATAATTCAAAAACAAGTGCTTATCTAAATAAGCACTTGTGGTGTCTTTAAAAGTCTCACAGTTTCAAAAGAGGTTTGATAGACTTTTGAAAAACAATTTCCCAACTAAAAATGTTTTAAAAACAGCTTTAAAGTAGCTTAAAATTTGTGTTTAAACTGACTAAATGACCCTAACCCAAAGTCAAAACCATTTTGACCCGTTTTTACCCTTGTGCCAAACACTCCCTTACTTTAACTGTCCCAACCTTGTGGTGCTTAAAAACTGTTTAAACAACTAAACCAGCTAAAACTTTTTATCTACTCACACTAGTTTTCATCTACTTAAGCTACTTTAAAACTAAAACTTATAGCTTATTAATTGAAATAAGCCACTTTCTCACCTAGCTTATTACACCTAAGTGACAGTTTTGAAGGATAAAGTGATATTACACACATTTATGCAATGAGAACTTGAAACAGCTAAATAACAAGCCTACTAATGTGTATGCAAAGATTTGAACAGGACTTAAGAGTAAATAAGCTAATGCCTTAAGCTAAAAAATTAAGTTAAATGGAGATTGAGAAATGAAACCTTGGATTTTTGTTGTACTTCAAACCAGCCACTCTTTTGAGTGAGTGGCTTTAAAACCCTGACCAAATGGCCCTTAGCCTATAAAAAATCCGTAGCTGAAAGCTCAATAGCTCCTTTGGAGCTATACCGTCCTTGAGCGTTCCAAATTTGAATGAACGTAATGCAAAAGAAAGGTATTAACATTAATTAACAGACTAAAAACAGTTTTAAAAAGCTTCTAGTGATATTAAAACACTTTTTAAAACAAGAGAAGATATAATAAGCTATTTTGAGCTTATTACAAGCTTATTAGCTGAATTCGGCTTATTACTTGAAAATTTTAGAGCAAACTTAACACAACTAGTTTATATTGCTTAGAAATGGAAAGTACAAGTGCAATAACAAGAAGTACAACTGAAAATAAAGGATTTAAAAAATCTTAATTGCAACAGTACACGAAGTTAAAAATTACAAAGGAAATTTAAAAACTCTAAAAAAACTAACTACCCTCTTTCTTCTGCCTTCTTGTCTCTTTTATAGGCTGTGGAGGTTCTTTGTTGTGTGTTTCTTGTGTTTGTTTGGTGAGAGCAAACCAAAAAATCATCTAAACCGTCGAATACGCCTTGGGGATTTGTGGGATTGCCAAATAGGATTAGGGTTTTAGTGGAGGAGGAGGGGCGAGTTTGTCCATGGGGAACTTGGGGTTACAGGGTAAAAGCGGGGTGGAGAACCCGTGATTGTGTTGGGGGGAAATTTGGGCGGGAAAGTAGGTTATGAAAAGGAGAGTGATAGGGATGAGTTTGGGAACTTGGCAAAGTTAACCCTCCAAGGTTATAACAGGCTTTGCAACCACGATCCTTGGATGGTTATAACTTTGAAAACTTGGCAAAAACAACCCCTGAGGGTTATATAACAAATTGCACCACTAGTCCTTGTGTGATACAACTTAGGAGCTTTGGCAGCTTTGGCCCTTGTGGTATAGCTTTGCCAATTTGGCAATTTGGCCCTTCTCTTCTTTTTTCCTCTTTTCTTCTTTATATATAAGTTTAGGGATTTACAATTTCAGTCCCTAAACTTATATTTCTTTGACTTTTGGCCTCGGGGTTGACTTGGGTTGACTTTGTCTTTGACCAGTTGACTTTTCTGTTGACTTTTTGACTTGATTGACTTTCCGGCTTCGATTTGGCTTTGTCTTTCACAGTCTTTTCCATTCCGAGTCCGGTTTTGTCGTTTTGGCTTTGTTTTTCGTCCTTTTCTTAGTTATCCGTTCCTGCACAATACAATTAGCAAAACAAGCATATATTTGGCATTTTAAGTCCGTTTTTGGTTATTTTAGCTCGTTTTTAAAGGTAAAAGGTATGTGTAATTAAGCACATACCAAAATCCCCCATACTAAGGTATTGCCGTGTCCTCACGCAATG
>BQNB010167958.1:0-13939 GCA_026074375.1 Tanacetum coccineum
ACGACAAGCTTGGGGTTTAAATGAGTGCATTTAAGCTACTCTACTTTTCATGCAAAAACGTATTTAGATACTATGTCGTTTCTTTAACCAAGCCAACCATTTGCATGACAAGGTTCACGTGTAGATTAGTTAAATATCGTGCTTAATGTTTCATGCAAACGTCATTCTTATTTTTGAGTCCGAGAGGTCAAGTAAACTTAAGTTTGTCTAGGGGTGATTTATGTTACGAATGAGGGTCATATTAAGTGCCACACAAGCCGAGATAACGAACGAAGCGAAAAGGATATGGAACGGGTCACACATTGTAACCCATTTACCTTAATACTACGAGTCTAATACGTATAATCACGAAATGTAAAAGGGTTTAAAATGAGTGTCGACTTACAACAATCCTAGAGTGGAGGAAATGAGATGGTGGGTGTTGAGTGTTAGCAACCCGAGTAGATGTTTTGTTAAGCTTCTTTTAAAGAGTTAACCCACTTGTATGACTCCAAACCAAGTTTCCAATTCTCTTTGAATGACTCTAGATATGGTATTTACTAACTCTAGTATACTTGTGTGACCTTAGGAGTTAAAGTAGTGGGTTGAATATGGATGTGGGAGTGAACCATGAGTTAGGGGTGAGCAAGAGAGTGTGTTATGTTTGTTTTTCTTTTGAAATGATAAGTGTGAGGTTTTACTTCCACTATTGGAGGCTATTTTTATAGCAAGACAATATGTACTCTTTCTTAGTAACTAGTAAATTTGATTTTGGATGTGGCTTAAGGTGTATCCAACATTGAGTTAACATAGAGCATGGGTTTTATGTGTTTAATATATGTTTAGGGTGTAGGGATGTAAGAAGCAAGTATGGGACAAGGGAGGCTTACATGCTTAAGTGTAAGAATGATTTGATGTGTCTTGAGTATGTTTTCTTGGTGTTTTGTTTCTAGCTGTGACCCTAAGTACACTAGAAGGAATAGTTTACTAATTTTAAGGTTTAGGTCTAAAGGGTATTACACATTGTTGCTTAATCTAGTGTATGAGTTGATGGGACATTTCTAAAGCATGCAAAGTTGGTTCACTTCTTGCTCTTCCCTTTCCTCATTCTCAGCCTATCACAAGCATGTGTATGGGACAAGGATTTGACAAATTTGGAGGCTTGACAAGATCACTAGTAAGGTGTTTGACTCTTGGATAATAGATAACATAGTTTATTAGTGCTAGTGGGGATTTTCTAGAATTAATTTAAATGAGCATGTACGTGTATGTATATATATTCGGCTAAGGCTTACTTGTGTAAGTATTTTTGTAGTTTTTGGGGTATTGGGTATTTATTGAACTGTAGGTAGGTTTATGGTTTGCCATGC
This sequence comes from Tanacetum coccineum, assembly GCA_026074375.1. Lineage (NCBI taxonomy): Eukaryota > Viridiplantae > Streptophyta > Magnoliopsida > Asterales > Asteraceae > Tanacetum > Tanacetum coccineum. The sequence goes on from BQNB010167958.1 coordinate 1,350, forward strand.
ATGCAAAGTCTAGTTTTATTGCGTTACGTAAACGTTTCTCGTAACCAATAAAAATAAAAAGCGTAAAGTTATAAATTATCATCCTAATAACTTTATAACACTTACTTGACGTAAACATTTAATTGTTTGATGCCCGTTTACGTTAAATGATCATATTTAGTTTACGCGATTTAGCTTAACGGTGGAAATTAAAAGCGAACGCGTAAAAGCCTAAAAATAAATAATAGAATAAATGAAGTCGTAAATGACCTAAAAATGCTAGATGTTACAGTCTCCACCCGTTAGAAGAGTTTTGTCCTCAAAGCTTAAGACGTTGTGGTGGATGAAGACAAGACTATGATTTGTGAGAGATTTGGGTATTTCTTTTTAAATGAAATCTCACGTTCCCATGTGATCTCAGACCTCATCCTCGAGTTCCATCGAACCCTAACTGAAAACGAGTGGTAATACGTCATCGCTTTAATTCGATTGATCATCACCTTTCCATAATTCGACATGTTCTTCCACAAAATTGAGTTTATCATCATATGTAGTCCTTCCAATAGAACGGCTAATAGAGTTCATCGGAGTACATTCTTCCAAGTTGGATACATGGAATGTATTGTGAACCCTGCTCAACTCTTGAGGGAGTTCAAGCTTGTAAGCAACGGATCTAACCTTTTCTAGCACCTTGAAAGGCCCAACATATCGAGGGTTTAACTTCCCCCGTTTGCCAAAACAACAACACCTTACCAGGGAAACGCTGAGCAAAACCCTATCCCCAACTTGGAACTCCATCGGCTTACGCTTTAAGTCTATGTAACTCTTTTGTCGGTCACGAGCGGCTTGAATCCTTTGCTTGATCTGTATGATCTTCTCGGTCGTTTCTTGAATTAAATCTGGACCGGTGAGTTGAGCTTCTCCGACCTTGGCCCAACAAACAGGTGAACGACACTTTTGACCATAAAGTGCCTCGAATGGTGTTGCCTTGATGCTAACGTGATAACTGTTGTTGTATGAAAACTAGACTAATGGCAAATGATTAATCCAACCATTTCCAAAGTCGATCACGCAAACACGTAGCATATCCTCGAGAGTTTGGATGGTTCTCTCGCTTTGTCAATCAGTTTCTGGTTGGTACGCGGTACTCATATCCAAACTAGTACCCAAAGCCTTTTTTAGTGATCTCCAAAAATGTGATGTGAACCTAGGGTCACGATCACAGATGATTGAGATAGGTATTCCATGCCTCGCGACTACCTCCTTTATGTACATCCTTGCTAGTTTCTCCGTGGAGTCAGTTTCTCTCATTGGCATAAATATGGCAGACTTAGTGAGTCGGTCAACAATTACCCAAATGGTGTCATGACCTTGCGGTGACTTAGGAAGCTTTGTGACAAAATCCATAGTGATATTGTCCCACTTCCATTAAGGTATTTTGGGTTGTACCAACAATCCTGATGGTCTTTAATGTTCAGCTTTGACTCTAGCACACGTCAAACATTTGCTAACATAGGTGGCGATGTCGGCCTTCATATTGGGCCACCAATATAGCTTTTTCATATCTTGATACATTTTGTCCGAACCCGGATAGACAGAGTATTTTGATTTGTGGGACTCGTGCATGATCACGGTCCTTAAATCTCCATAACATGGCAACCAACTCCTACCATTTAAGCATAGGGTTCCGTCCGCATGGGGTACCAACTTTTCCTTCGTTATATCCCTCCTGATCATACCTCCTACGTCTTCATTCTTGAGATTCTCTGGTTTCTGTGCTTCAGTCTGAGCATTTAAGATTTGTTTGGGAAGATCCAAACTAAAAGTCATCACTAAAGCTCGGACTCTTAATTGTTTGATTCGCTCTTTCCTGCTCAAAGCATCAGCAACGACATTTGCCTTCCCCGGGTGATAATGAATCTCACAATCGTAGTCACTGAGCAACTCTAACCAACGACGTTGCCACATATTCAACTCCTTTTGGTCTAGTATGTGTTGTAGACTCTTATGATCTGTGAACACCGTACACTTGGTTCCATACAGGAAGTGCCTCCAAATCTTCAGAGCAAACACCACTGCACCAAGTTCCAAGTCATGAGTCGTATAATTCTTCTCATGAATTTTCAATTGTCGTGATGCGTAAGCAATCACCTTCTCGTTTTGCATCAACACCGCACCCAATCCTTTATGTGACGCATCGCAATAAACAATGAAGTTATCAGCTCCTTGAGGGAGAGCTAAGATAGGTGCGCTACATAACTTATTCTTCAATGTCTGAAAAGTTGCTTCCTACTTGTCACCCCATTCAAAGGCGACTTTCTTTTGAGTAAGTTTGGTCATCGGCTTAGCGATTTTTGAAAACCCTTCAATGAATCTTCGATAGTATCCAGCAAGACCTAAAAATTGACAAATCTTCGTTGGTGTTTTAGGAGACGCCCAATCTTTAATAGATTCAATCTTGGCAGGATCCACGTGAATGCCTTGACAGTCAATCACGTGACCGAGAAATTGTACCTTAGGTATCCAAAATTCACATTTTGAAAACTTAGCATATAACTCCTCCTTCTTAAGCAGTTCTAGAATTGCCTTAAGATGTTCTTCATGTTCCTTCTTGTCCTTTGAATAAATAAGTATATCATCGATAAAGACAATTACAAATTTATCCAAGTATGGTTTGCACACTCGGTTCATGAGGTCCATGAATATCGCAGGTGCATTTGTCAAACCAAATGGCATCACTTGGAACTCGTAATGACCATACCGAGTCCTAAATTCCGTCTTCGGAATATCCTCTTCTCATACTCTAAGCTGATGATAACTTGACCGCAAGTCTATCTTCGAATAAACACTAGATCCTTGTAGTTGGTCAAATAAATCATCAATCATTGGGAGAGGATAACGATTCTTTACCGTCAGTTTATTCAATTCCCAGTAGTTGATGCACATCCAGAATGATCCGTCCTTCTTTTTGACAAACAAGACCGGAGCTCCCTAAGGTGAGGAACTGGGTATTATATAGCCCTTGTCGGATAGCTCTTGCAGTTGCTCCGACAACTCTTTCATTTCGGAAGGTGCCAATCGATAAGGTGCTCATGCTATAGGTGTAGAACCAGGTACCAAATCGATCTGAAATTCCACTTGTCGAGTCGGTGGAATACCCGACAAATCTTCAGGAAATACCTCAGGAAAATCTCGAATGATTGGTACGTCCTTAAGTCGCTTCTCCTCCGACTTGTCTTCAGTCCCCTTCGTAGTAACATGTGCCAAAAAGACATGATATCCTTTTAACAAATATTTCTGAGTTTTGGTGCAAGAAATGATGTACAAACGAGTCTTGTTTCCCTGATTGCTTCCATCACCATGGATTAGTAAGGTTTCTTTTCCCCAGGGAATACGAACGATCTTCTCGGCACAATCGATAACAGCGTGGTACTTTGACAACCAATCCATACCAATTATGACATTGAAGCTACCAAGTTCTATAGGCATTAAGTTGATGTTGAATGGATGGTTTAAGAAGTTTAATGTACAACCCCGAATGATAGTGTTTATCCTAATTATTTTCCCGTCGGCTAATTCGACATCATAGTAGTGGTCTAATGTAGTTGGCGTGATATCAATTAGGGAACTAAATGCATTAGATACAAAACTCCTATCGGCACCAGTATCAAATAAGATAGAAGTATAGCGGTTGTTTAGAAGGAACGTACCCGTAACGACATTGGAGTCCGGGTTTGTTCCCGCATTGTCCACCACATACACTTTGGCTGAAGCACTGCCATTCCCACGTTGAATACCACGGTTTCCATTCTTCAACTTTGGGCAGTCTCTCTTGTAATGCCCCTGAACACCACACTCATAGCAAGTGGCAGCATTTTGAGTTGCTCCGGAGTTCCCACGATTGTTGTTATTATTGTTGGGGCCAGAACTCCTGCAGTTACGAGCCAAATGGTCAATCTTCTTGCACTTGTTACATCTGGGAGCACATGGCCCTTAGTGGTGATAGTTGCATTTGGTACACAAGGGCAATGATCCCGTGTACTCCCCCTTTTCACTAGGCCCAGCAGAGTAAGCTCGCCTAGTGTTCTGCCTCTTGTTCTGTTGTTGGTACCCCTGATTGTTCCCAGCATTAAACTCTAACTTTCTCTTCTGTTCAGCTTGCCTTTTAGTAATAGTGATGAGTTTTTTGTCCATCTGATCATTGGCAAACTCAATTGCCTCCTCTATTGTCTGGGGCCCATATGACATCACATTTCCCCAGATCATATCAGGGAGTCCACCAACATATTTCTCAACTTCATCCGATTCCTCAAGAAACATACGTCCACACATCAGTGCAAGCTCTTAGAAACGCAGAGTATAACTCGTGATGTCAGTACCCTTCACCTTTAGGTTCCAAAGCTCAATCTCCAACTTCTTAATTTCACCCCTTGGGCAGTATTTGACTGTCATCATCTTCTTCAGTGTCTTCCAGTCCATGGCATAAGCAACATCTTGAGTAACAGCCTTCATGTGGGAGTTCCACCATGTAAGGGCATTTCCAACGAAAGTGCAAGTAGCGAACTTAACTTGGTTCTTCACAGCACAGTTGCTTATGTGGAATACTGATTTCATCTTTTCAAACCATTGGGCCAACACAACTACCCCTTCAGTACCCTTAAAATTAAGTGGATGACAGTTCAGGAAATCTTTGTACGTACACTCACGCGAAGTGCGTGTAGTTCCTCTATTTCCAGTGCCATAATTGTGGCTTCCGTCGCCATGACCATTAGTGCTGTTTCAAAGAGTTTCATGATTAGCAAGTGCCGCAGAGACTCTTTCTTTGATTAGCTGTTCAACAGCAGCAGCTGTCATAGGGGCAGCAGCCGCCGCAGCAGCAGCAACAGCCCTTGCAGTAGCAGAGGATCTCTTTGGTGGCATATTCTTCTAAATCACAACAATATAAAACACGTGAGTTTTCATAAACCTCACAACTAGACATGGGTACAACATATGTATAACAAGATCACATCACATAGTGATTATATAACATGACTGGGATCACAACACATAACAGAATTGAGATCGACATAACATAATACAACACATTATATATATAACAAGATCACATCACATAGTGATTATATAACATGACTGGGATCACAACACATAACATAATTGAGATCGACATGACATAATACAACACATCATATATAACTGGAAAACATACATGATTGTCTGATACAAGAAATGAAAATATAAGTCCTACTGCCGTGCTAGCTAGGCATAAAACCCATAATACTTAGCTGGCTAACATAATGATAGCTATGAATACAACATGAGAAGTGTAAATCTAGGCAGAACTGCCAGTGCCCTCGCGATCATCTGCATGAGTCTGACCTCTAGCCTAAAGCGCCTGAATCTATCCCAATGCTGCTGATAACTGTCCCTGCAGTGATGAAACATGTGTAATCAATGTCGTGACCAATGACTCCTGTGAGGCGATACGGAAGTCCTACATCTGTGTATGAGTCCTGTATGCTTGCAGTTCATAGTGAACTGTCGAACTCAACCAAATGGAATGTGTACAAGCCTCTCGGGAAATCAGGGCCTCCTGATCCAACAGTCGTGCAGTCTCATAGTGAAACTGTCCATCCTCGACCAATCCATCGACTCTCTGAAACAACTGAGTCTGTCTATCCTGAGTATCCTCTATCACAGCATAAACATCCGGTGTGTCTTGCTCTTGAACTGTAGCGAGCTTGGTCACTCTAGCATTGACCCCCTCGAGGATCGTCGGTGCTACCTCCTCAACAGCCTCTATCGGGTCTACCTAAACATCTCTAATCTCATAGCCGACCTCCTCGGCTCTCTGACGTTTGGTTTCGGCATCTAGAGTGCCGATAAACCCATAGTCTATCCCATGACCTCCAGCAGGTCTAGGAGTAACAGTCGAACTCTCCCCCACCTCATACCTCGATGTAAGAGCAGTCATACATAACCTCTTACGAGGTGGTAATTCGGCCTCGAGAGTGTCTTCCCTACGGTCGACTGGTGGTGGTATGGATAATGAGGCTGGTAATGGTGGTAGTGGAGATGTGGGTACAGGTGGTGGTAAGTGTAGTGATGATGGTGGAAGTGGTAATGGTGGTGGTAAGGCAAGAAGTCTCTCGACCTCCTCCTCTGATGGAAAAGGCATAGGTGCCTCGGGTCGGATAGATATGCTAGCAGTGGTACGATATGTCGGTGGTGATGGTGGTGTAGCCGCAGACTCATCGGTCTCAAACGGCTCTGTCTCCTCAATAGGGGACATGGTCAACAACGGGTGCAACAACAGAGTCGGCCGGAGCCAGATGCTCCTCCTCCTCCTCTGAAGCCTCCTCCTCCTCCTCGTTATCATCAGAGGAGTCATCGTCATCGCCGTCACCTCCATCGGCTGGATAGTCTACTGGACCATCCACAAAGTCCTCATCGGGATCCTCCTCGGGATCTGAGTCAACAACGTAGCCTGGAGATAAGGCTATAGGTGAATCAACAATAGCATAAGGCTGATCCTCCATGGGAACCTCCTCATCAGATGGGGCCAAGTACTCGGGGTACTCTGGTCCCGACACATAATCTGGCGAGAGTGGTGCCTGCTCTGGCTCCTCAGGGCCAGACACGTAGTCCGGTGATGCCGGTGCAGCCTCCGGTGAGTCGGGCTCCTGGAGTCTGAAGAAGTCCACAGCCCAAGCTAGCGGGTCTCCATGCGATGATATAAACGTATAAGTAACCTCGGATGATGCCGAATCCGATAACATGACTGTATTTGTAACACTCAAACAGAGTTTACATTAGTACATATATAAGACCAATAATAACATACTTAATATATTCTAAACACGTATGAGAACCATGCATCATCTAGTATACCCAACTAATGCAACAAGTGACGTATGAATGAATGTCCCATAAAAATCCCTTTTTATGATGCAATGTTTGAAAACGGTTATAGTCCAAGTAAAACATTTGACCTGATTCTCTATAACCTTGGCTCTAATACCAATCTGTAACACCCCCAAATTGGGTCGCAGCGGAATATGAGTATCCGGGAGCGTTACATTATAGATCAATAGCACAAGATATGAGAACGACCTCTAAAAGAGTCGTTTAAAATACGATACATTGGATTTATTGAAATTGTTTAATACAAAGCACAACGGCTTAAATTGTTCAACACTTGATAACAAAGATTTTAGATCATAACAATATCCCAACATGTAATGACTCCAAATCTTTAATGCATGACTCCCAAAAGACTATCCCAATGTATCCTTAGCACCTCGTGCCTCATTGACCTGAGAAAAACATGCTTAAAACGTCAACATAAAGTTGGTGAATTCATAGGTTTGTGTAAATGTAATGTAGGACCGTAAGATTTTCAAATGTATGATAATGCAACATATGCAAACATCACAAATGTAATTACATTTCTCTAAGCTCATGACACCGAAGCTCGACATGTATGAATTGCAATATAAATTGCCTACATTGCCCGTGATTATGTTCTAACCCGCAACATCCGAATCCGACATGGTATACATCCGTTGGTTCACTCCGTGACACCAGTGAGAGCTACTCACCCGGATGGGGATGTCAACCCCAAATAGATCTATTTATAACATTCGCGCTCACACAAAGTAATTGACAGTTCATGATAATGGGCTCAGAGGGTTATCGCTACTTAGGCAAACACGTAATCATGATAAAATGTACACTTACGTCCAATTTGTAAAACAAAGCATGTTTCTCACCCCAAAAGTTGTAAATCATTGATATAGTAAAACATGGGGCTATGAACTCACCTCAACAAATGAAGTGAATGAAATAAATCAAGTGAGTGAATCGACAAGCGAAGTCCGAATGCAACCTAATTAAACATAGGTCGTATGAATACTATGCACTTTGAATAACCAATGCCATACATAATTCTATATAGTTACATCACCACCTAAAAGTGTTTGTTTAATTTATAAAATTAAACAATTTGATTTGCATTTGTAAAATAAATGTTCATGAATCCGTATTGTGAAAATGTTAAAATTGTCCAACAATTATTCGTTTATGAAAAGTAATTGTTTTATCACCTTTAGATAATTATATAATTAGTTTAATTGATTTCACAAAAATAGTGCACAAGTATAAAAATAGTGCATAAGGTTTTATAAACCTTATATCTTTTTCGTTTCAATTTCGTTTTGCATATTCTTTATATCCGTGGTTTCGTATTTGAATGATATATTAAAATATCATATTTGTAAATATTAAGTTACTGATGAACAGTAACATTTAATCAATTTAATAAATTATATAAAACTACTTTTATATAATTAATTGTTGTAATATTAAAAATGTCGTAATTTATTCGTTTTACCTCCGTTTAATACGTTCTTTATATGTATGGTTTCGTATTTGAAAAATCTAATCAACCATTACATTTATTATGTGTATTTTTACTGTTGTGAACAGTAACAGTATGTATATATTTATAAAAATGCTTTTTATAAATATTAATTGTTGAAATCGTATAAAAATCATATCTCATTCGTTTTAATTCGGTTTTTAGTGATTCTTTCGCCCACGTCTTTGTAATTAAAAGCTCTATCCAACAAAAATAATTCCCATCAGCTCACTGTCGTGAACAGTAGCAGGTTTTTATAAAACTACTTTTATAAAGTTACTTTTGTTTATTTTATTACATAAACATGAAAAAGTCATAACAAATTCATTACCCATTGGTTTTTCAAGTTTCTTACCTTTTTATAATCCTTATACAATCTACTTTTACAGAAAAATATCAAATATTTAACTTAAATTCGAATTGTATTATTTTTATAACTTTCTTTTATAAAAATACTTTTATAATTGTAAATCTTGTAAACATCATAACTCCTTCGTTATTTATCGGATTTTCAAGTTTCTTATTGATTTAGAAAGCTAATAATATGTATTATTTTATAAAATTATAAAATAATTTTAAATTTGGAGTTGGTTGTTGGTTGTGGGTGTTAGGGAGGGGTTGTTTTGTAGGGTGTAGTTTGAGCGTTTTATGAAGGTTTTGATTTTGACAGGAGTGGTGGGAGGGGGGGAGAGTGGGAGGGTGGGTGGGTGTTTGAGTTGTTGTGGGTGGGTGGGGTGTTTTGTGTGTTTTGATGGGAGACAATGGGTACTGGGGGAGATATGGTTTGGAGTTTGGGGGGGTGTTAGGGGTTTTGTTTAGGGGGGGTGGGTAGTGTTGTTAGGTGGTGTATGGTGATCAAAAGGCCTATATTTTTTTTACAATACACATTTTTGTATTGTTTGAGTAATATTTATAATAATTTGTACATTTTTATCAAAGGAATAAGCTCCAGCATATTTATTTATTCCATAATACTGTTAATTAAATAAATAATCAAATACTTAACAAATATTTATATTACAATTACCAAACACTTGTATTTAACTTATTTTAAGCATATGAACAAATTTTAAAACATCATTTTTATCAAAAAGAAAAATAAATTCTGTATGGTATACATGTTTTTACTTGGTAAAAATTTAATATTCGAAAAACTAGGTGATGTTTAACAATATAAAGAATTTACTATAAATCATAAAATGGAAAAGATTTAGGGTTCTTAGAAGACCTTAAATGAAGATATGATGGATGAAGAACAATCAAACCCAACCAAAGAAAACCTAACTAGAAAATTAGTTTATGAAAAATCCCTTATTTTCTTAGAAAACCAATTGAAAAACTTCATTGCAAAAAAACCCTTTGTTTTAGAACCCATCCATGCTTCCAAGGACACCATTCTATATGACCAACAATGAACCTTGAACACTTGTACTAGCTTAGAAATCAAAATTATGGATTGTGTATGGGTGTTGAGAGTGAGTCGTGGGTTAGAGTGAGCAAGAGAGAGTTTGTGTGTTTGATTTTCCTTGAAATGGTTAAGTGTGAGGACCTTATCACTTTATGGGTTCTATTTATAGGTAAACATGAGTATGTATACCACTTAACAAGCTTAGGACATGGTTTTGATGTTAATTCTTCATGTGGCCGGTTATGGGGGACAAAGAGGACAAGGAAAATAAGTTTAAAACTCATTTAGGGCAGGTATGGGTTAGGGAATGCATGGTGTGTTCTTTGCTTTGTGGTAAAGATGATATGACTAAGGCTTGGCCTGCTTGATAATGTCTCAACCCATACCACTTGCACTGCTTGCCGTGTTATAGGAGCCAATAAAGGGGCAAAGGTGTTGTTTGTTTATTGGTTAATGGTTATAATTGGGTAGTTGTTTGATTAATTGGTTAATGGTTATACTAGTTTATTTAAGTTAGTGGATGATTAGGGTTTTAATTCCAAGTGTATAAGGTATGTATGTGTATATCTTGTGTAGGGGCGGATTTGAGTAAGATTTTATGAGGTTTTTGAGTGTCATGGTTATTAGTGGGTATTTGTTAAAGTGTAGGTGGGTTTATGATTTGCCATGCATGCAAAAGCCTAGTTTTTATCGTGTTACGTAAACGTTTTAAGTAACCAATAAAAATAAAAAGCGTAAAGTTATAAATTATCATCCTAATAACTTTATAACACTTACTTGACGTAAACATTTAATTGTTTGATGCCCGTTTACGTTAAATGATCATTTTTAGGTTATGCGATTTAGCTTAACGGTAGAAATTAAAAGCGAACGCGTAAAAGCCTAAAAATAAATAATATAATAAATGAAGTCGTAAATGACCTAAAAATGCGAGATGTTACATTCACCTCCAATTTAATTCTGCCAAAAACTTAGATTGTGTTAAATATGAAATACTTTTCTCAGACACCTCGCCATCATATAACACAAACTAAATTTCATGATGAAATTCTCTTAACAGGGGTGATTGTGATAACCGAAAATCTCAGGTTAACGTCTATTCATAAACTAGAACGTTTTATTCTAAACAAGTAAATAATAAATTTTACGCATAACCGTTAGGTTATCCCGCGCATAACGAGAACCATCTTTAGACATTTTATGTCATGAACTACTACACTAGACTAATGTTTAGTTTATGCTAAGCAAGCACATTAACATGTTTATGATCATGATTTAGTAATCATATGCATTCGGTTATTGTCTACACATGGTTTTCATTCTTGTATCATTTTACATGCGTGCATGCACAATGTACTCAACCTTAATCACCACATTACATCCATACTAATACTTAGTCATCCTTAAATTAAATAACTCTTTTTCCATCCATTCTACCACCAAACCCCCTCCTCATGGCACTCTTTAAAGCATTAACATCACAACACTTTCACATCTTGTCTCCCCAACCTACCTATTTTCTTTATGGAAAACACAACACTTTGCATGAGTTATTAGGGACAACAAGGTTTTGGTAGTGTGCATCTAAGGTTTCTAGTTCGGGTTGATCCAAGCTCATTTCACAATCATCAAACTCGTTAATCTTCATGTAAGTGTCTCAAGAAACTCATATTACACTTGTTTATCATGTCATGCATAGATTCCATATCACCCTATTAAATTTGTTGTATAAAAAGTTGACTTAAACAATGATACACAATTAAGGTTTTATATCCAAAAATTTGGGTTACTTTGAAACGAGTTTTACCTATCTTACCAAACACTTTTAGTAAATCTCTTTTAACCACAAAATACCCTACTATCTTAGGAAAGTTTGATCTAGAAAGCATAATTTATGGTAGTGGTTTGGTATTATAAAACGAGTGTATGCAAGCAAGTGTTCAGCATGTATAACTGCTGACACCCGTGTCTTGTGATGACCATTTGGATGTCGAAACCTTTGAAATATCGAGTGAGGCCATATGGGTTTGAAAGCTAACGCATAAACCTAAATTTCAGACTTGGTTTCACTAAAATTTATCAATAGTTGAAAGAGTATGCCCTTTTAAAGTTGAATCATATTTTCTGGCAGAATTTATTTTTGGGACTATGAAAGCAAAGTACATTTTCTACTCTTTTCCTGAATGCTTTTACTTGTAAAACTTGATAAATCTTATATAAAAGTTTATATGGGTGGTATAACTTTTCAAAACTCATGTGCATATAGAACATATTATTATGACCTTAAGGCGTCTTATTGATTTAGGTCGCGGTTAGGTCACACATTTAACATCAGGCTTGCTTATTTACTCTTGTTTCTATCACTTGCAAAGGTGAGTCTCAAAGCCCCTACTTTACTTGTTTTGAACTACTATGGGGTGAGAATACCTGCTCATTTATTTTATGGACACAAGTACTTTAAACATTTACGTATTACCTAAGTTACACATCATTCCACAAATGCCCCACCCACAATCATGAACCATTAGTTATGTGAGTAAGCATGAATGTTATGAATAGATCTATTGGGTTGACAACCTCATCCAGGTTTGTAGCGCTTACTTGACAGGTATGTCAAACGGACACATAATCATGTGAGGAACTATGAGTGTTCTCGGAATGGAATTAAAGGTGTTAGATATTAGAAAAAGACTCGGTCACCCTGTGTATTTTACTGTTTTATATAGCTCGTAGTTTTATAGTTTATAGTACGTTTTTCGGTTTAAGTCGGGTTCAAATACCCGG
>BQNB010167959.1:0-13939 GCA_026074375.1 Tanacetum coccineum
GGAATTTTCCCTTTATTTATTTACATAATCATCGCCATGGCCATTATCTTATATAATACTATCGACGTCGATTCATTACTTTTCGATTCCATATTCTACTAGACATCGCATTATATTATTTATTGAGATCTCATAGTTTTTCACGTACACGGGGTTTTTCAGTTACCTTCATGTCTAGTGTATCTTTAGGAGACTATTATGGGGTCTTTATTACCTCGATTCGACCATCTTTATTTTCTTGCTCTATTTTATATTTTCATTCGATTTATTTTATTTGAAATCCATTAGTCTATCACATTGCAGACGTCCATATACTTACTACCAATCATTGGTCTTACCGTTGGGACATACATTGTAATTGGAGCCCTAACAGCGTATACGATCTAGTCACTTTATTTAGGTCACAAAACATGTCTGGCAATTACTAGATCTAGAATATAAATTGTCCCTTAAACTTCAAGTTCATATTCATTAATGTGAGGATCAACATTTATATTATAATTCATTCCATATATCTCGCTGCTCATTCTCCCCCGAATGAATTATCACTCTCAACATCCCAATTTGTGCATTGTGGTGGACTTTACTATATATTGCACAATTACAATTGAACTATATGATTTGTGACCAAAAACCTTTCTAATGGGGAGTAATCATTATAGATTGTTGGCAAGATGTGAATTCATATGTTATAACATGCCCCATAAACTAAAAAAAATTTCTCATAATTATTGGCTTTGCAATCAACTGAAGATAAACGTTTCAACAAAAGCAATTCGCGTATGAACATGTGCTACATAAAGTTCAACACTTATTCCAATAATCACCCAATACTTGAAAGTATTCACCACCATTCTCAATAATTTTATTTGGAAAACCAGGCTCACATCGGGCCACTAATCACACTAACTTTAAGTTGCGTATTTGATGATCATTTTGACGATGCATCGATTTTATAACTCAAAATGATCTACATTGTGAATGTATAGGCCTACATACATCTCCTTTTGATTATCTAAAACTTTATAGGACAAAGTCGATTTTATAACTCAAAACTTTTCGATTCCATATTCTGTTGGGATTTAATAATCTGTTAACCATTAACAACTATGAGTACGCAACGGATATGGATCAAGTTTGGTATATATGATTAACACACAATAAACATAAAGAAATCATACCTCTTGAAGAATCAAATGCTAATGAAACAAAGTGGTTAAGATATCACCTCTATGGATGCTCACACAAACACGTCAACCAAGTGCGCCCGGAATGCTAGCCTTACTTCACGTGTATCCCAAACAACACTTGTATACCAAAGTAACCTGATCTAAAAACCAAAAACCCCTCTTGTGATCTGCATCGAAAATCAGGAAGCTACACTAGGGTTTGTATCAAATTCGGTTCAACCGAAATAGGGCAGAGTGAACCAAATTTCACCAAAACAAAACCCTAATCGAATCTAACAGTTGTCACACCTTGAGAACCTGTAAACCAACACCTTGGATTTGTTGAAGAAGTCTTGGGATCAAACCACACTTCCTAAACCTCTTTTGAGGTCTACCGAAAATCAAACAACAAAGAAAAGGTGTACCGAAAATCTATAAACCCTAATAAGAGTTTAATATAATCGGCTGACTTGAAGAGATGAGGAGAGACTGAATTGCAACTAATTTGGGAGTCTTTTGAGGTGTGTGGGACGAGTAAATGAGCTAGGGGTGAGGGTTTTTATACCCTCCAAACCCTACTCTTGATAAGACTTGGAATGAGAACTCAAACCTTATCACAACTCTCTTCTCCTTATCACCAAGGTCCAACACACCTAGACACCCTCTAGAATCTTCCTTATGGCCGGCTACCTCATTAGGACACCATAGGATTCTTGTCTAGTCGCTTTTAGTCCAAAAGGTTTACATTCAGAAGCTTTCGTGAAGTATAAAACGCACTCTAAGTGTTTAATGTGTGTGCCCCCAATAGGCTCACACATTTCTAGTTGTATTGAGCTAATCCAACTACCATATTCCAATAGCTCCCACTTGGGAGTTGGAGTAGCAGACTGTCCATATACTAACGACGGAAACGTCTAGCAACACTCACATTCGTTGTTAAAACTAGATATCTCTGAGATCAAGTTTCAAAAACATTTTTAGTAGCATGGTTATTTATCTCTTGTTATAATCATCCCTTTGTTACAAATACCGTTAAACCATAGATATGGATCATAACTCATTCTATATAGTTTAACCATTTAGATTCTTGTTATAGAACTTAATACAGATATACCAAATGTAATCAAGAATCATCTTGCATTACCCTTTGGGTTCGGCTAAACAATTATCTGATTAATTCTGGAGAGGCGCCAATGGTATCATTCTGCACATATCAAGTAGAGGAACAAATCCTTTGTTGAATACAAGTGTTGTGAATGCTGCTTCACATCACTTCCACTAATAGCCTTTATAACTACCTTTTTCAGGACAACGTTTGACTTAGAATTAAAAAGTGATATCCACACATACCAAAACTTGTTTGTATTCTCAAGTCCAAGGATGACTAAAGTAATCATTATTCGATATATTACTTATGACTACGGATCCAAAAGTAAAATCGAAGGTTGGGGTGTCCAATATGCATCCCTTGTGAATAACATATGAGTTTGGTGGGAACTATCCATATATTCAACGAATATAACCAACACTCACATTTGCCTTATGTAACAATACTCCCATATTGTTAACTAACAATGGACATATTTAGAATGATAAATCATTCATGGATTAAACATGAAAATATATAGGATAAACAATTATTATATGAATGAAAACAAATACCAAGTATCTTTATTCATCAGAAAATAAAATTGTCTTACAATCCTAATTATCCAAATAACTAATACTACACAGATTTACATGAGACTACTAGCTGGAAGCAATCTAATATTCTTAGAATGTTCAGAATGCTTTGGAAAGGCTAATGCTTTAGTAAAAGGATCAGCTAAGTTATCATTTGTGTGAACTTTTTCTAACTTTACGTCGCCATATTCAATAACATCACGAAGATAGTGAACTTTGGCATGAAAATGTCTAGCACCTTTAGTGATTCCTGATTCATTAGCTATAGCAATTGCTCCAGTATTATCACAATACATATTTATGGGTTCTTTAATTATGGGAACAACACCAAGCCCATAAATGAATTTTCTAACCCAAACGGATTCTTTAGAAGTATCATAACCAGCAATATACTCAGCTTCGGTAGATGAAGTTGCGAAGATGCTTTGCTTTGTACTCTTCCAGTCAACAACACCTCTATTTAAAACGAATACATATCCAGTCTAAGACTTAAGGTCATCAGCATCCGTTAGATATCCAGCGTCAATGTAGCAAGAAATCCTAAGCTCTCATTTTATATTACATCCGTAAACAAGAAACATATCCTTAGTATTCCTAAGATATTTCAGAATGTTCTTAACAGCAATCCAGTGAAGATCACCTGGATTCTGTTAAAATCGGCTTGTTATGTTCTGAGCGAACGCAACATCAAGGCAAGTACATCTCACAGCATACATAATTGAGCCCACAGCCGAGGCATATGGCACATTTTGCATGCGCTTCAATTCAGCAGGTGATGAAGCTCCTTGTGATTTACTCAATTTTAGATTTTCTTGCATGGGGATACTTCCACGTTTGGAATTCTCCATGTGGAATCTCTTTAATACTTTCTATAAGCACTTTGACACAAACCAATTAACCGCCGAGATCTATCTCTGTAGATCTTGATTCCAAAAATATATGCAGCTTCTCCTAAATCTTTCATAGCAAAACATCTTCCAAGGTAGGATTTTACATCTTGTAACATCGGAATGTTGTTTCCCATGATCAATATGTCATCGACATACAAGATTAGGAAAGTGACATTACTCCCATTAGCTTTTAGATATACACATGGCTCATCACAATTTTGAGTGAAACCAAAATTTTCTATTTAATCATCAAATCGTTTATTCCATTGCCTTGACGCTTGCTTAAGTCCATAAATGGAATGCTTTAGCTTGCATACTCGGTTTGGATATTTTGGATTGACAAAACCTTCAGGTTGCTCCATATAGACCTCTTCGGAGAGATATCCATTGAGGAAGGCAGTTTTGACATACATTTGCCAAATCTTATAGTCGTAATACGCGGTTATGGCTATAAGAATCCTAATAGCTCTAATGTGTGCAGCAAGAGAGAATGTTTCCTCATAATCAATCTCGGGGGGTTTGAGTATAGCCCTTCGCCACAAGACGAGCTTTATAAGTGTCTACAGCTCCATCCATGTCGGTCTTCTTTTTGAAGAGCCATTTGCTCCTAACGGTTTTACCATCAGCAGGAAGATCAAATAAGTCCCAAACTTCATTGTCTTTTATGGATTGCATTTCTACATTCATAGCATCAAGCTATTTATCAGACTCAAGGTCTAACAATGTAGCTTTATAGTTAGCGGGTTCACCAAGATCCCCTAACTCATGCTCCTCAGCATCGATGTATAAGCACATACGATCTGGGGCATGTCGTGTCCTTGTGGACCTACGAATGGGAATGATATCACTTTGAGGTTCATCTATTTCTAGATCATCCTCTTTATGATGTGAGCTAGTATCTATTGAAGGATGCATATCTTCTTCTTGAATTATTTCAAGATCCTCTAGACTCCCACTTGCTTCCTGATTTATCAGACTATTCTCTAAGAATTCAGCATTTCGAGCAACAATTACTTTGCTCTTAGGTGGGTAGTAGAAAGAATATCACATCGTTTCCTTTGGGTATCCTACGAAGATACACTTAATAGATCTGGGTTCTAACTAGTCAGGCTTGGTAAGAGTATCTCGCTTAACAAGTTCCTCACAACCCCAAACTTTTAAGTAAGACAACTTAGGGTCTTGCCCATGCCATACTTTGTATGGTGTATTTTCAACCTTATTAGTTGGAACCATGTTAAGAATGCGTGCAGCAGTCTCAAGGGCATAATCCCAAAAGGACTTTAGAAAAGTTGTTTGACTCATCATGGATCAAACCATATCTAGTAGGGTTCTATTTTTACTCTCCGGCACTCCATTATGTTATGGCGTGTAGGGAGGAGTACGATGGGCGATAATCCCATGATTCTTTAGATGATCTAAAAACTCTTGACTCATATACTCACCCTCATGATCAGAACGTATCGATTTTATGGTCTTCCCGAGTTGATTTTCTACTTCCTTTTGAAACACTTTGAAAGTTTCAAACACTTAATGTTTATGTTTTAGCAAGTAAACATAACCATAACGACTAAAGTCGTCAGTGAAAGTGACAAAGTAGCTTGCTCCTTGTCTTGACATGATCTTAAATAGGCCACATACATCGGTGTGTATTAGTCCAAGTAGATCTTTGGCCTTTTCCACTTGATGTGTATAAGGTTTTCTTGCCATCTTCCCAGACATACAAGGAGCGCATTTTTCAAAACCCCTAAGGTCAGTTGAATTAAGAAGTCCGTCATGTTGCAACTTCTCTATACGTTTCTTACTTATATGTCCTAGACGACAATGCCATAAGAGAGCTGAGTCCAAGTCTAGCTTTTTCTTACATCATACATAGAACTAACATTTGTATATGAATCAGACAAGTCAATTTCAAAAATACCATCCTTTGGGATATCAACAAAATAAACTATATTATTTCCTGAAACTGAAATTGTATCATCAACAAAATGATTAATAAAACCGTCATCATACAAACGCGAAACTGAAACTATCCCTCTGGTAATGGAGGGAGCATAATGACAATTGTTCTAAACAATCTCTAATCCACTTGGGAGACATAAATGAAAAACGCTAATTGCTACAACAGCTTCACGTTGACCATTGCCCACGTACAAGCTAAGAGCCCCCGACTTCAGTTTCCTACTTGCCCTTAGACCATGCGTTGTATTACAAATATAAGTACCACAACCAGTGTCATAAATCCATGATTTATTAGGGAAAGAATTGAGTTCTATAGTGAAGATACCTGAACCACTAGCCCCTAAATCTTTTTTTTAATTCTGTTTCAGTCTACGGGCAATAATAAAAAAAATTAAAATTTTAATTTTTTTTATTTCGGTTTTAGTTTACGAGCAATAATAAAAAAAAATTAATTTTTTTTTATTTTTGTTTCAGTTTACGAGCAATTTTATTTCGGTTTCAGTTTACGAGAAGAAAAACAATAAGTCTTGGTGTTTTTTTAAATTTTTAAAAAATTGCTCGTAAACTGAAACCGAAATAAAAAAAATTAAAATTTTTAAATTTTTTTATTATTAATTGTAAACTAAAACCGAAATAAAAAAAATAATTTTTTTAATTTTTTTTTAGAATTGCTTCGTATAAATTTTTTTTATTGCTCGTAAACTGAAACCGAAAAAAAAATTTAAAAATCAAAATGTTTTTTAAAAAGTAAAAAATTAAATACTAAAAAAAATATATTAATAATAATAATAATAATGTCGAAGACGGGTATTGTCTCGCATGGATCTTCTTTTCAGTATGCTCTTGATGTGTTCAATGCTACATGCAACGTCGATGCGCTCTCTGTCACCACTAACGCTTCTACCCCCATATAATGAAAACATTGGCAAAGTGTTATTTTGGTGTCATTGAGAAAGACCTTGCTCCTAAGTACTCACTAAGTGCACGGCAGGTGGCTATTCTTAGTTGCATACGTGCCCCGCACGCACAAGATTTCCTTTTCACCATCCCTATTGATGGTTTGGGGCAGAGGATGAACCATCGTCAATTCCGTTCTGTGTTGTGCTATAGGCTTGCAATACCCATGTTCTCGGAAGGTAGCATGTGCCTGAGTTGTAATGTACATCGGATGGATCAATGGGGAGACCATGCGGTCCACTGTTCTAGTGAGGTGGGTGTGAAGTTCAGGCATAATTTGGTGCATGATATTCTTGTTGATATATGTTCCAAAGTTGGGATCATGGTGCGTAAGGAGGCTCCTATAGGCTTTCTATCCGAGGACGGGAGGGATCTACCACCAGCAGACCTTTTATTATTTAATTGGATCCAAGGTAAAGATGTGTGTTTGGATGTGACATGCATCTCTCCGTTTACTGGTACGGGGGTGAATTCATGGGCCCCTGGGGTAGCTTTGCACAATGCTGTGGAAAAGAAAAAGAGGAAGTATGCGACCAAATGTGCGGACAACGGATACAAGTTCATCCCATTTGCTTTTTCAACGTTTGGAGAATTTGATAAAGATGCTTTGGATACACTTTCACGCATTAGGTCTCTTTCTATTAGCCACTCTAATAATGTTAAAAGTGGTGCGTTTATCTTTCATAGAGTAAGTTTTTGCATTCAAAAAGGAGTGGGAGCACATATTGTGTCTAGACTCCCATCTAACTTTATGTAAAAATAATAATAATAATAATCATTATTATTAAAATAATAATAATAATAATAATAATAATAATAATAATAATAATAATAGAAAGAGAGAATTGCAAAAATGGCCCTTGTGGTTTGGCCAAATTGCATAGGGGTATTTTAGTCATTTCAATTCGACAAGGACCAAAAGTGGAACCAAACCTTCAAAATACGGACGTTTTTTGCAATTTTGAAATTCGACGGACCAAATCTGCAATTTAGCCAAACTAAAAATACCATTTTTGCAATTTACTCTTTTTGTTATATATACCTTAGTGGATATACTTCAAACATGTTGATTAGGGGTGAGCAGAAGAAACGAAAAAACCGAAACCGAACTGAAAATCGAAAAAACCGGTTCTAATGTACATAAAGAACAACCACAAAACTTGCTGCATATGTAGTGTAACACATCATCGAAAACGTATAACCCCGCGCTCCACAGCGGAGCGCGGGTTAAAAACCTTGTTTAGTGTAATTTTTGCTATAACACCAAATCTTTGCATCAAATTGAATTGAGCATTTTATTTATAATTTTGTAAGTCGCAAAAGTATCTTAACATGAAAAATGATAAAACCACACAAATTTAAAAAAAATTTGAAACAATTAATGATATGTCATGTTAACTTATTATAAAACCCTACAAAAAGAAGGAACACCGGGTGCATTAGGGGTGGCAATTTCTGACCCGACACGAAACCCGACCTGAAACCGACACGAAAATTAACAGGTTCGGGTTGAGTCTAATAGATTTTGGGTTGGGTTTGGGTCGACCCATCTGACCCGTTTATTAAACAGGTTAGGTTTTGGTTGGGAATAAATTAATCAGGTCGACCCGCCAACCCGTTTAAGATTTTTTTTCTAAAATTAAAAATTATTTATATTTAATTATATGTGTTAAATGGGTTAAACGGGTTGACCCGTAAACCCGTTTAACCTATTTAACCCGTGTAATGTGCCAACTTGTCTATATAAAACAGGTTAAATGGGTCAACCCGAAACCCATTTAACCTATTCAACCCATGTAACCTATTTAACCCGCCAACCCAAGTATATATACGGGTTAAATAGGTCAGGTTCGGGTTATGTGTAAATAGGTTAGGGTTGACATAGCTGACCCGATTATTTAAATGGGTCAGGTTCGAGTTGGGGTTTTCTGACCCACCAACCTGTTAACCCGAACCCGCCAACCCAAACTTGCCAACCCAAACCCGACCTGAATTGCCACCGGTGCATTGAATGTTTTTGACCCGCACCCGACCCGTCGCATTTAATAATTGTTGGACGTTTTAATTCTTAACCCAACCGAAGTTAGTGAACATTACCTGGAAACACGTAGCTACTGAGAGAGATACGTGTCTCCACCACCGTCTCATTCTCTCTCTGAATCTTCACACCTCCTCTCCAGGTATCCCACTCAAGAATCCACAATCCATGCGAGTTTAGATTCAATTGAACACCACTTTCTGATCGATGGTGACGAGGTCATATTGAGGTTAGTATCATTTTCCCCAAATTTAATTAAGTATAGCTGATTTACTATATAATTTTAGGTTTTCAGTTTATTGATTTAGGGTTATATAAATTTAATATAAACCACCTTAGTTTGAAATATTGGTATCTTTTTTTAAGGTTTTAGGTGTTGTTGATTTGTGTATGTTTGAAGATGTTTAAAGTTTATAAGATTTTACGACTTTTATTTTTTTGCTTGTGGGGTTTCTTTTTATTTTTTGCAGAAAAAATTGGGTTTTTGATTTATGTTTGTTTGAGGTTTGAGTTTAATGATGGTTGTTTAAATCATTGTTTGTTGGCTGATTTGTTTTTTGGATCCAGGCGTTATTTGGGGTTTGTATGCTGCATAATGGTTCGAGTGGTTGCGTTCGAGTCCCACGGATGGCGCCACTTGTTAGTACAAAATTCGTGTTGGGTTTGGTAGCGTGTCAAGTCTCTTCTCGGGTCGGGCCTTCAAGCGACTTGGATACTGGATCTTGTACTAGAGCAAGAGAAGTGGTGATGTTCTGCACAATTAAAAGTAGACCGTTAGCCTTACCGTGGGGACGGACCCCACGATTAAGCTCCGGCGTGAGAGTAAGTACACATGTTTGTCAGAGAATGTCAGAGTATGTGTAAGAGTTAATGGTTAGACAGAAATGTACCTTTTGGGATGTACTGTGACTCCTATTTATAGGTGTCTAGTACTAGGGTTTCCTAGTATTTCGGTTACTTTAGTAGTGGTCGGAGTGGGTCCCTTGTCGGGCAAGGGTCCACGTATAATCGTGTTTGCGGACACGAGTGTTCTTCCGCGGTCAGTGTTTGTCCGCGGGGGCGCACGGATGCGGCTAAGAAGATACTCGCGTGCGTCTTTGAAATATCCGGAGCGTCACCCTTGTCAGGCTTAGCGGTCCAGCTATTTGTTGTATTGGGCCTTGGCCCATATACGTATATTATGAACTAAGCCCAGTAAGCTTGGTGCTCATACTATACGTTATCAAGTCCCCCCAGTCTAGTTTGCTTACCATACGCGGTGCAATTATAGCGTGCGGTGAGCATTACTAGACTTAAAGTTCCGCGATCAAATCTTACTCCTTCTGTTACTACGCGGTCTTTGTACCGTTTTGGCAGTTTGTCGTTGGCTACGTGGACTCTTCATGTCCTTTCATCTTCTGCATGATTTGACCGCCTGGGTCCCCTATCCAGCTGTTATTATCATCTTTTCACTATGTTTTCGCGCCGTTGATTGGGAAGTGTCCTGGCACGTGTCGTCATCCTACCTGAACCTAACTTAAATATACCATGGGTATAAATAGTCGATTCGTTCCTTACTGTTTCTCTTTTTATCTCTTTTACTTTTCCACCATTGTTGATAGATTTCAAGGTTTCCCAGTTGCACAGCCCTCCATAATCTAGCCTTTCTTCTTGATTCAGGTTAATTTCTTTGTTTTTCTTTTACTATGGGCAGTATCACATCTCTGAAATGTGTTCTTACACAAGAACACCTTAATGCTGTGTGCGCCAAATATTTTGTTCCTGAGGAAGTCCATCCTCAACTGCCCAATTCTGATGCTACCATGCATGAGAGACCGGCTGGTAAAGTCGGAATGTACACCCGATTCTTTGATTATGCCAACTACCGTATCCCTTTTTCCAACTTTTTCGTTTCCGTTCTCACTCACTTCCGCATTCCATTTTCCCAACTATCCGTGTTTGGGTCTGCCAAGGTTTCTCATTTTGAAATCTTGTGCCGCGTTTGCAACATTGAACCCGATGTCAGTTTGTTTCGATACTTTTATACACATAACTACAAAAATGGGTGGTTTGGTTTTACTAAGCGCCCCAACGTCCGTGCTTGTTATTCCAAGAATTTGGATTCTGTGAAGAACTGGAATGATCATTTTTTCTGGGTTGATGAGTTTGTGGTTCCTGCCAATGCTCGGTTTAAGTGGTTTTCGGGTTCCACTATTGCCAAGGATCGAGCTCCTGCCCCTTCTGAATATGATATTGGGCATGTTAATACCCTTATCGCCCACGCCTCTCCGTTCCTCAGGTTCCCGGAGGAATTTCTTTGCTGGGTTGGCATAAGCCGTAATTACCTTTTGAATAAAGATACTTATCCCCGCTTTGAGTATGAGGACGGAGAGGGTAGGTTCTATTTTCCGTGCGTACTTTGATTATCGTCTTTCTGTTTTTCTGTTTTTCTTATCCTTTTTCCTTATCTTTTGCAGAGATGGATTTGAACGCTTTTATCCGTACTGCTGATCCCCGCAAGGTAAAGATTGTCGAAAGGGCGCGAGTTGAAAACGAAGTACCTATCGTTACCGTGGCAAAGCATCGCACCGTGACTTTACTCCCGACCTCTGTGCCTCGTACTTCCGGAGAGTTATCGGCCAGTGTGGAAAGGGAGTTTGCTGGAGATGCCAGTATTGGCGACGGTGTGGATCAAGGGGTTGATTCCGTTGCGGGTGGGGATTATGCTGGGACATCTGTACCTGTCACTGAGCCTATTGTAGCCGACATTCCTAGACCCAAGCGTTCAAAGAAGAAAAGGGTGGTCTATGATAGTGAGCCGTCGCTTCCAATCCACCAAAAAATATTAAAGGGCCGCATTACGGGGATATCGGTGCGTTCGCCACTGGAGGTAAGTTACTTAGTGCTCTTAACAGGGTTGCTCGGAAACTTCTCGATTACACGGTTGAACAGGGTGTTCCCACTTCTTTCCTACCTTACCCTTTATTACTTCTCCGTGAAAGCTTCACCTTGGAGGAGGGTGGGGATCGTACGGAATCTTGATGACAGGGGCCCTCCTTGCGAATATAGGTCCTTCTCGTAAGGTTTGTAGTCCTTACTGATTCTTCCCATCATTCAGGAACTAACTCTGCGGTCCTCTGAAGTGGATTCTCTTGCCAGTCTGAGGGCTCCAATTATTCTGAGCTACTACTGTTACTATTCCCACCGATGTTACCAAAGATAAGAGTACCTCGCATCCGCCACTTTTTGGTTCTTCAAGCTCATCTGAAAAGACGGATCGTACTCTTAGTCTTTTTTACAGGAGGTCGGGAGTGGTTTTGAAGCTGGGAGTATCCGTGAGGAAGGGGGGGGGGGTGGGGGGGGACTATAGGTGCCAGTTCTGAGGAAGTTTATGTGCATGAGTGGTACTGTGACCAATGGGTTTTGGAATGATTGATGGGCGTTTGTTGTGCCAAAATGATTGATCCACTTTACTCCTCCCGCGTTCTTCAAGACCGGTCCGTGGAATGGAGCATGGCAATTGTTTTCTGAGTTCAATGTTATCGCAGCTCGTAATTTGAGTCTTAAGCTCCGATGTATGGATGCGTGAGGTAGTATAATATGTTGGTGAAGAGGAAATGGAAATCTTAGAGGTGGAGAGGAATTTTTTGCTGTAGGGAAGGATAGGGAGATTGAAGATTTGAAATCTCAGTTGTTAAAGGCCAAGGAGGAGTCCGCGGAGGTAACTCGACTCCGTGCTCAGGTTTCTGGTTTTGAGGCTACCGAGAGCTCACTCCGGGGCGAGGTTGCTTCCGCCCATGACCAAAACGTCGTTTTTGAGCGAGAATGTACTTCTTTACAGCTAAAGGTGGCGGGCCTTGAGTCTATTATTGCTGGAAAAGATCAAGAGCTTTCTGACTTAGGAGCGTCTTCTTCTTCTTTGCGGTCTGAGAACCAAAGTCTCCTTGATCAGGTATTATTTGTTTTTTTTTTTTTTTAGCCACTTTGTTCGTGGTTTCATGTTCTCGTTTTCTCACGTGTTTATATTTTTCTCAGGTACATAAGCTGGAACTTTCTTCCGCGGACCTTCGTTTGAAGCTGGAGACATATGAGGGGGTCTTGGCACAGTTGGAGGAATTTCAAGACAATCTAATGGGACCTCTCAGGACTAGACTGGCCGAGATCGATGCTGATTTTACCCGGTGTTGCATGCGCTTTCAGGAGAGTTTCATTCACGCATCTCCTTAACGTCATTGAGGGGAGAAGGTGGTTGCCTAACTCACGGGATGATGCTATTTTTAGTTAAAGGTGTCTCCAATTCAATATGAGTATATGGCGGCTTTGGGTCACGCGTTTGGGCGTGCAATAGAGAAGGGATGCAAGGAGGCCTTAGCCGCAGGGATTGAGCATGGGAGGCTGGCGCAAAGATGTTTGGCTGATCTTGAGGCTTATATTCCCTCTGCGGAGGATGACTTTAACTCTGCCATCCGTGATCTCCGTGATCTTAACTTTCCACTCCTACAAGAACTTTCCAACAAGAAGGATGCCAGCACTTGGGAAATCATGGATCTTCTTCGTTTGGACGACATTGTGGCGGAGACCTTAGGTATGGCCGACCTTCAGCCTGATGCGGATCAGCTAATGGTTCCCATCCACCATAAGCAGGATGGGATTATAATTGGGAGCCAAGCCTTGTCTGTTGCTTTGAATGTTTGTCGTGGGCGGGTGGAGAAAATGGAACGGAATCTTATTGAACGTCTTCCTTTTTTGAAGGACGTATTTGCATCCATTGAGGATCCTTTGTCCGCTGAGGCCCTGATTGAACCATCTGCTGAGGTTCCTGCTACCAATGTTTTGTCTACCGTGGTTATTGCTCCTCCTCCTGACCCTTCCATTTCCGTAGAAGATTATGACAACCCTGACCCAGCAGTTGTGGTTCCGGAGAACGCTGCTTCGGGGTTAGAACGTGAAGAACAGACTGATGCTTCGGCCGGGGGTGGACTCACTTTTTCCCAATTAGACGAGGAGGCTATGGACGCTGTTTTATGATTGTATTCGCTCTTATTCCGTGGTTATATGTAACCTTGCAGCCTTTTTTGTAATTAGAATACTATGGTGACTTATAGTTTGTCTTCTTATACCGCGGCCGTATGTGGCCCTTTTGTTGCGGTACTTTTCATGTAACCGGCTTTACAACACTTGTTTTGTATATAAATGTTGTTGCTATCTTTTTATATCATGTGCGATATCTTTATTAGGATAGTCTTGTGAATATTTGTGGGTTA
>BQNB010167960.1:0-13938 GCA_026074375.1 Tanacetum coccineum
AATAAGCTAAAAGAAAAGCGAGTTACGGTCATCTGTGTATAAACCGATCTGGCAGCATTTGGCGGGCAAATGTATAAAGTTGAGGTTATCCGCATATTGGCGGGGAAATTAATAATTTTGCAGCCATGGCGGGTATATCATTCTTATTGTGATTCTGCTTAGAGTTCGTTACTTTTGGATTTGGGCGTGCCAAATAGGCTCATAAGTCTGTTAACTCCCATTACCTTTTAATCTAAAATATTATTGTAGCTAGCACTATTCGGCATATCTCATTTTACCATTCATGCATTTTTTTCCGAATGATGTTGTCTGGATTGCGCGTGAAACCTCCATACTCTGTTACCCTTTTTGTGTCATAAAAGAGAATTATAGGAGGCTGTGATGATTCTTAGTGCGGCGATGAGGATAGTATTACTTTTGTACGCTTATTATTTTCCCACTATAATAACTTACCGGATCATGATGGGTGAAAGCGACATGTATCTTGGCGGGGCATCACGCTAAATAAAGTGGTTGCAGCCATGACGGGTTCGCATACGCTTTGATCCGGTTCCGCATATGCAAATCTGAGCCAACGATTTCACACTTGGACGAAAGGAGGCCTTTCTATAAAGTTAGCGGTTTTTATGTAATGTGGGTTTCGGCTTAAAAAATTGTTAGTGTCGGTTTTGGTTTAGAAAAATAGACCGATTACTCTGTGATGTTGAACCTGAATTAATAGGTTGTTTGATAAAAGCAACAAAAGTTAGGGAAATGGAGAAGTTTCAGGAGTTTCTTGGCTCAGATGAATCTAATCTTGCAGAAGAGAAACCAAGGATGAATACGAGGTATCAATATTCTTAATGTGAACTTTTTTGTATTTAAAATTTGAATTATGTTATGTTATATGTATTTGCAAATCTGAGCCTTATTTCATACGCTTATGCATACACTTAAAAATGAATGACGAGTGATTGGCGTAACCAATTGCTTTCATACAACATATAAGTAGTTATTAAGGGTGTTTAGACCAGATTATGTAAACTCTTTATTTGCCTATGTTGTTTCGATATGAGAAATTGGCAGTTTAGATATGATAGAGATGGGTAATGTGTCAAAATGTGTTATCATTGATTCCAACCTCTAATTGCTATATGAGATTACATGCCCTCTTTCTATTTAGATAGCGTAGATGTAGATTACACTATTATTTGTTTTATTTATGTTTATTTTCCGCTTCAGTTCTTTGTTTAATGTTTGTGTGAGATAAAATGATGAAATGTGTATATATTTTATTGTAATGGGTAATGATGTATTCCTTTGGTGTGACAATAGTTTTGAAGTAATAGCATAAAAAAGACATAAACAACATTCTTCTAATGCCTTTTAGCTCTTGAGCAAAATCATAATGAGTTTGCAATTATATTATAAACCAACAGTCATGACTTCAAGACACGATAATTGGTCCAAAAGCATATCCAAATTCCAAACATCCCTTTTAGTGAATTTGATTAGTTAATAATAGTTTGTATAATTCAGCACCTAACATACCAACTTAAAGGTGTTATTTAACTTCTACCATATCATATTACAGTAATACTCTTACATAAAACGTCTCTCTATTATCTTGATTACTGATGACGTATAGTACGAATAACAGGCTTATCGGGCTTAATTCGTACTATACACATTTGGGCCTAGGCCCACACCACAAAACATACGAGTTGTCACTAAGCCCAAAGATAAGCTGGCTGTGTCCCGAATGTTTCAAGACGCACGCAGATAAGGCACTTCCGCAACACACATGCGGAAGGCGATCTGTGTCCGCAACCACGATTACAAGCGGATCCTTGTCCGATAGGGGACCCACTCTGGCCACTAACAATCATAAGCGAAATACTAGGAAAACCAAGTATTTGGCTCACCTATAAAAGGGGTCTTTGACATTCCAAAAAGGTATGATTTCCTGACTCACATTTACACATATATGCTCTGACATTCCCTGACAACATGGTTTCTTACTCTCACGCTAAAGCTTAATTGTGGGGTCCGTCCCCACGGTAAGGCTAATGGTTTACTTTTATTTGTGCAGGAAATCATCTCATTACTTGGTTTAGTACAAGATCCAACCCATCAGTAACCTATTGGCCCAACCCAATAGGCATCCTAAATCCATCCTATACCTCATCACACTTTTTGTACTAACAAGTTGGCGCCATCCGTGGGACCCAGTACACAACTACGTTCCTAAAAATACTCACCATGAGCACTGATGACATCAAATAATGTCACATTTATACCATCATTTATCCTGAATAAACTAACCATTTTTGTATAATTATTGCAAGAATGTGTACTTAATTGTTTAAAAGTGTTATTTACAGTAATTGAGGAGTGATTTATGAAGACATGCTAAAAGGCGCATATTTTGGAGCTAAAATGAAGACATTTGAAGATTACTCATTTTTGACCAATACGCCGTATCCAGGAAAAAAGATACGGCGTATCAGCGCCAAGTCTTCATAAGAAAACGCGTATTCACAATTCCTAATATGGCGTATCCACCTTCTGCCATACGCCATATTCATGAAGATAACTATTCATAGATACAAAGATATTATTATTTTGGGAATGTATATTATATTGATCATAAACTTTGCGCGCACTCCAAGGGATACACCCCAATACGCCATATTGGCCTAGCCTAATACGGCGTATCCAGGCTTTTTTAGATGCTATAAATAGAAGACTCAAAAACGAGTTTTTAGTGTGCAAAATCCTATTCTTCATACCATACTCATAAAAGACAATTTTCTAAAGAAAAGAAGAGCAACAAAGGTCAAGCATCGATCACGATTCCATAGAAGACACCGTGTAATTCCTATACTCTTGTAATCATTTAATTTTTGGTATCGTTCGGTAAAACGTTTAGTTTACCTTGGTTATTTGATCACGCTTGTATAATTACAATGGTTATGGGCTAATACCCTTGGGTATTAGCCATCTTAATGAAGATTTAATGTTTGGTTTGTTTTAAAATCGATTTTCTTAATTTATCGTTGAAAGTTTAATTATGTTTATCACATGATACTTGTCTACGTGTTTGAATATGCGACCTATCATTCAACTGGGTCTAGTTACGCCTAACAAGTGAGCTAGATACTGGGATAGCTCTCCATATCGTGTTTTATATTACTGGACCAATAGGATCACAAATAACGTTCTGTCTTTGTCTTTAAATTAAGAGCTTAGTTGGACCGGCAGGTGACCCGTAATGTTTCAACAAGTATGTTCTTGATTAATTGATAAAGATTTGAATAGTGAACTACCAGTATATAAAATACCGTCAAACAGTAAGTGGGTAAAGTCTGATGGGCTAGGGTTTATCAAGATCACAATTGCTTTAATCCCTAGATAGATTATAATTAAACTAAAAGGATGCTTTATGCGGATACGTTAATTATGACAGGATTCAACGTGTCTAGGTCTTAGGATGATGTCCCGCCTAAGTCTTAAGAATGATATGCCGCTTCGAGATAAGAAATCATTGCACTAAATAAACAAACCATCGTTTAATCAAATTTAATATGGCTAATACAGTTTTTTATCATTTGGCTTGAAACCGCTCTTTGATCTTCTGATTGTTTTCTTGCATGTTATTGTGTTTAGAATTGTTTATTGTCAGCATAAAACCCGTGGCAGTCTCTCAGGCTGAAAACCCCCCATCATCGTTAGAAAATGTATATAGCATAGGTTTAATAAGTAATTAGAATTAACTTAATTAAAGTAATTAAAATACTGATAGAATATAAGGTTAACGACATCGCTCTTAGTGTTCGACACCCTACTTACCACAAAACTCCACCCGATCGGGTACACTGCCCGTTAAAGTGTTGTTTTAGGATAAGTCGGCTAAATATAAATTTAAAACTTGGTAATCAATAAATTGACCCTACACGACAGCATATTAAGTTTTTGGCGCCATTGCCGGGGAGTGAAAAAGTTTAACATGTAATTTTATTAGTATTTCTAACCATTAGTTTAGAATAATTTAATTAGTGTAATTTAATTAAGTTTGTATTTAATTTAATTGTGTGATTAATTGTGTGTTTAAATTCCAACTTTATTTAATTGTTTTGATAAGTACTCTGCTTTGTAGTCCGTTTCTTTGTTTCTAATTTCCAGCATAGGTTTATCATGGATGATTCAAACATCACTATGGAAGAATACATCAGTCTTTAAGAAGAAAAGGCTCAAAGACATGGTAGAACATTTAATTGGCAAAACTGCCACATACGGCAAGATGGACTATTGTGAAGATGAGGACGATAGCTTCACGAATCTCGAAACTGAATACCCAGCTATAGTCTTAGATGATACATCAGATGCAACACTCTCATGTGAACCTACGGTAAGTCCTCTTGACCAAAACGAGATTGACTTTGAAATATCATTTGACAAGTCCGATGATGAAGATTACATGGTAATTTCGACGAAAATTCATTTTCTTGTAAAATAATTTATGTCGATGATTTAAAAACGGATTCTGAAGATGAGAATAATAAAGTTAACATGCCATCATCTCTATCTCTAAAACCTACGTTTGGTTATATTGAAGATTTAGACTTCTTTAAATATTTTGAGAATGAATTCCCAGCCATCGCTTATAATGATCTAAAGTCTAAATCAGACCCACCAATTGAACCTTCTGTAAGTTCTCAACATATCGATAAATTTGAAACATCATTGTTCGAGTATGATGAAAAGGAACAAAACATTTTATACCTTAATGACTCATTTCCTCTAAACGTAATTTTTTCCAATAATCCAAAAACGATCAAGGACAATGACGACGATATCGATATAACACAGTCTTCTAGAAATAACATAATAAACATTGATACTAACGGGTCAAATGAACTTCCAAAAACAAATCACGATAAAATCAATAAAGTTTTCAACAAGAAAATTTTTATCAATACATTGGATGCTCATATCGTGAGTTGGAATTATTTTAACAACTGGATGCCATTAAATCTCATCAAAAATTTATATGTGCCATTTGGCATCCCGTTCGACCCTAAGCGGTATTATAAGGATGGTGCTCACACAAGAATATTGCGGAGGCCAAGGTACGTTTTTTCTTTACTCTGTTAAAATCTTTGAAAAAAATTGGCCCCCACAAATGAATACGGTGTATCATGGCAACACGTATACGCTCTTTAACTACTTTGAATAAGTCAAACAATAATGTCTAATATGGCTGTTTGAGACACGTCCATACATTGGAAGTATCTCAGCGTGGCGTATAAAAACCCAGACTAATACGCCGAAATTTACTTTCACGCACACTTTTCACTCAGATTAAAAAAAACAAATTTACCGCGCCTCTTTGATCTCGAATCACCTTCCCTAGTTTGTTTATATCTCTCGATCCTAATCATAAGGTATGTTTGCTTAACTCTTTTTTTTTACGAAATAGAATTAGGGTTAGGGTTTGATTTAGATTTAGGAATTATGTTTTTGCCTATTATATCCCCCCCATTATGCTTTATAGTTAGATGATGAGAATTATGATAGATGTTGTAGCTGGATCTAAATGCGGTACTAGAATCGCTTTGGCGAACACCCATTCTTTGCTCACTAATGATTCGATACGGCGTATTGTGAACTACGGGCGTTACTAGTAGATTCTTCCCAAATATCAGAACCTATACGACATATTCATTATTCTAGATACGGTGTATAGGTAGCTTTTCAAAAACCCTCAGTGTAATCCCTTTAATATGGCGTATTCACTTATCCATACGCCTTATAATAATAAATAATCTCCAAGCGGCATATTTATCTGTCCTTATATGCCGTATCTACCCCTGAAACAGAACAGTTAAAAGAATTATTAATTTGTGTACTTACTTGATTTTCTTGCAGATATGGCACCTTTAGCACCACGTGAGCAAAGGCACCCATTCCTTAGGTACCGAGGTTTGGAGTACTCTGACCAGGATATTGCTGATTTCGAGGAGAGGTTGGGGGGAAGGGGAGGATAAACGATAGGGGTACTACCATAGGGTTCAGCATTCTTGGATTTTGGGGGTATTGCCGAACGCCTGATGAGGGATTTATGTATGCCTAGGATGCGGATGGTGCACATGTGATGGTGATGGCTGGGTTGCCGGAATGTTAGCGGAATTATATTGAGTTGTAAGGACAAAACATAATGAATAGATAAAGGACTTAAAAGCAAATGATGGAATTCTTTACTAAAGATTGAATGGGATTACAGAAGATTTCCTAGAGATAATTTAAAAGTAGGAAGATTTGTTTGTTTTCCTTAATACTTATCCTTTGTAAACCTAATATCTCATAGTTATAAAGATGATATAGCGTGTATAGTTTTTTGAGTGTGTGTCAATGATGTTAAACACCAGGAAAAGTATGTGTGTGGTTCTAGGCGTCAAGTCCTCAAGTGGACGCCTAGGTTTGGTAGTTTTTAGCCTAAATGGTAATCAAGGTTTTCTTGATCCTTGCAACAGTTCATTAATGTAACCGTTATTGTTTCTGATCACAATAATATTGGGGTTGGAATGTTTGGGTAAAACCTTGTTTATGAATATTGTTGATTCATCTATGTTTGAATATTCCGCCTATGTATATCATTATCCTAGATACAGTTTCTTAACAAACTAGCAGCAAACAACGATCTATTATGCGTTTACAACAATTGGTATCAGAGCTATGGGGCTCCCAAACTAGCGATGATTACAAGGTTGTTATTGAAGTCGTTATTCTTGATGAAAAAGAGAGTAACAATCTCTGTTTGGTGTATTGGTCTGATTTTGAGTAAAGTTAGGGGTATTTTGCCGAAACTAAAACAGTTGTGTGTTCTTTATACTTAAAAAAAAGACGAATATATTATTTTTGGTGAAGTCGTTATGTTGGTTAAAAACTAGGGTTTTTCATTAAACCCTAATCTGGTCATTAAGATTGATTCATCCTTGGTTCCAAGAAGTAGCGGGTACGATTGGTTTGTGAACAAAAGAACAAGCAGCAGGGTTTGATGATCAGCTAATCGTTTCTTGGTGTTAAGAAGAAGCTCCTGAAAACCCTAATTATCTAAGGTTTGGTCGTTTATTGGTATGAAGAAAAAGGTAGTTGGATTTTGATCTTGATTCGAGTTTGTACTGCTCACATTGATTATTAAAGCTACTTGGGCTTAAAGGTATGTTAGTGCTGCTTATGTACATGTTTTTGCTGTCAATGAAGATAAGAAAGGTTAATACTACCAATGAACACTTAGTACTGCTTATAGAAGTTAATACTGCCAGTGTAATTTTAGTGTCTGCCTCGTTGTAGAAAGTTCTTTCTGCCTGTTGGATATTAGTATACTATGGCTCATTACATGTTAATACCCTGCCGGTTTATGTGAACTTAATACTGCCAATGCAACTTAATGCTGCTACAAGAATGAGTTAATACTGCTGATTGGATTCGAAACAGGTATATTAAGGGTACAAGCTTTGATTAGTGATGCCAATGGCAGTTCATACTGCTAGCCTTGTCAGTTAATGCTGCTAAAGTTTTTAAGTAGTTAATGCTGCCAGGCTTATTTCGTGTGTTTGTACTGCCAGTATTAAATAAGTTTATGCTGCTAGCTTTATGCAATAACGGATAACACACGAGTTTGGTTCTTGGCTGACTTTGAAGAAGTTGGACAACACACACAGATTGGATTTGGTTTACACGTTCTTAACAGATTATAAAGGCTTGTTTTTGGATTATTTAACTGGTTACGAAGAAGATTGTTTATCACCTATTTGAAGATGAAGTGGAATTATTTGGATGCTTGGCTAATACGCCGAATTTACTTTCACGCACACTTTTCACTCAGATTAAAAAAAACAAATTTACCGCGCCTCTTTGATCTCGAATCACCTTCCCTAGTTTGTTTATATCTCTCGATCCTAATCATAAGGTATGTTTGCTCAACTGTCTTTCTTTTTTTTCAAAATAGAATTAGGGTTAGGGTTAGATTTAGATTTAGGAATTATGTTTTTGCCTATTATATCCCCCCTCCATTGTGCTTTATAGTTAGATGATGAGAATTGTGATAGATGTAGTAGTGGCTCAAATGGGTAGAAACGATAGGGAAACCCCATTCTTTGCTCTAATGATACGATACGGCGTATGAATACGGCGTATCGAAGATTTTCCCCAAATATCAGAACTTATACGACGTATTCATTATTCTGGATACGGTGTATAGGTAGCTTTTCAAAAACCCTTAGTGTAATCCCTTTAATACGGCGTATTCACTTATCCATACACCATATAATCATACATAATCTCCATACGACGTATTTATCTGTCCCTATACGCCGTATCTACCCCTGAAACAGAACAGTTATAAGAATTATTAATCTGTGTAATGACTCGATTTTCTTGCAGATATGGCACCTTTAGCACCACGTGAGCAGAGGCACCCATTCCTCAGGTACCGAGGTTTGGAGTACTCTGACCAGGATATTGCTGATTTCGAGGAGAGGTTGGGGAGGATACACGATAGGGGTACACATAGGGTTCATGTTCTGGATTTTGAGGGTATGCCCGAGCTGATGAGGGATGTTCTGTATGCTAGGATGCGGATGGAGCACCGTGATGGTGACGGGGTTGCTGGTTTAACTGGTTACGAAGAAGATTGTTTATCACCTATTTGAAGATGAAGTGGAATTATTTGGATGCTTGTTCTTATCATATCTTAAACGGCTTACAATGTTTAAAGATAACTTGTTCGTGCTTAGAAACGATGTGATGAAGACTTGTCAAAATCTAGCAAAGGTGTGTGATTTTTCTTATGGTGCTCAATGCTCACATTTGCTATCACTTAGTATGTGTCTTATAAAATATGAGGATTTTTGTCAAGAGGTTGCGATCTACTTATATTTCACAGAATTATTTATAAGTTTGGAGTCACGTGTATAGTACAAGATATAAGACACGAGTTTGGGTTATTCTACTTCTACATCAAGTTCGTAATACTTAGTTTTCTTCATCAGTAATCATTACATAGAGCCTACATTCAGGAAATGGTTAATATATGGGTTTCAGGGGAAGCTTAATGTTAAAATGTTTAACCATTTATATCATACATCGAGGTGAAGGTTTTTACTACTGCTAGTTATTATTACTACTGCTAGTTTAAGTTTCTACTGCTCAAGTTCATTTATCTTAAGGCGCGTCATGGAGGGTAATTTGAGTTGTTGGAAGGCTGGATTAGAAGTATGATAGTGATTTGTGGTTGTTGAAATCAAAGTTGCATCTACTTAGAGTCCCCTATTTGATTATGACAAAAAGGAGAAGAAGATTTACAAAGAAGATGTGCAACTTACAGATCCTTGGTAGAATTGCATAGATCCTTATTCTTTCATATATATATATTAGCTTCAGGGGAAGTTTGTGCTTATATGGTTTTGTCATTATCAACTAGGGGAAGATTGTTGGGAATTATATTGAGTTGATAAGACAAAACATATGAAAGATAAAGGACTTAAAAGATAAATGAGGAATTCTTCAAAAGATGGAAGATTACAGAAGATTTCCTAGAAGATAATTATAAAAGTTAGGAAGATTTGTTTGTTTCCTAATACTTATCCTTTGTAAACCTAATATCTCTAGTATATAAAGAGATATAGGTCGTATAGTTTTTTGTGTGTCAAAGATGTAAACACCAGAAAAGTATGTGTGTGTTCTAGGCGTCAAGTCTTCTAAGTGGACGCCTAGGTTTGGTAGTTTTAGCCTCAAGGTAATCAAGGTTTTTCTTGATCCCTGTTATAGTTCATTGATGTAACCGTATTGTTCTGATCAAATAATATTAGGGCTTGGAATGTTTGGTAAAACCTTGTTATGATAATATTGATTCAATGTTTGAATATTCCGCCTATGTTATCATTATCCTAGATTAGTTTTTAACAAACTAGAGCAACAACGATCATTATGGTTTCCACAGTGTTTACTAGTGAGGAATGGGGTAGAGTATTTGACACTAGGGGACCACTGGTTAGGGAGCTCATTCTGGAGTTTCTTAGCACGCTTAGATTTGGAGAGGTGTTATTTGATTTGGATGCTCCTGGTACTATACAGTTTCAGTTAGGAGGAGCTAGGATGCGTTTGAGCTGGAGAGAGTTCATCTTAGCTCTGGGATTACATACGGGGGAGGAGATGGAGTCCCCTGGTTTTGCTAGGTATTAGAGTGAGAGTGAGAGGATGATCCCTGAGAAGGGGGATCTGCGCGATTATTAAAGAGATATTTATACTGATGGAGATTTCTTGGGACCTACCCCTTCCTATACTTTGATTAGGGATCTAGTGTTGAGGCTTTGCCATAGGATGATGGCACATAGTATAGCTGGTAAGAGTCAGGCACCTGAGAAGGTGACCATGACTGACTTATTTTATTTAAGGGGGCTGGATGTTGGATCGGTCAGCATCCCTTACTTGTTGGCCCGATATCTGAGGAGGTTTACTGCTGGGAGGAAGAGCGGGATCTTATCTTAGGTAGACAGTTTATAGCTCGATTAGCCGAGCACTTTGGACTCCTGACCGAGGATAGGCTTCAAGGTTTGACGGTTATTGCCCCTGCACTTCCCATTATTGATATGACCGAGCTCGTTCGACTGCAGATCTATGCTGAGTTCGGAGACATTTGGGCCTGGGTACCCGCAGGACCTGCTAGGCAGGAAGGTGATGCAGGAGGAGTTGCTGAGGAGGCTCCGGTGGCACTTGGAGGTGGTGATGAGGATGAGGAAATGCCTAAGGCTGTGCCACCACCGCCTAGGACTCAGGGTGAGAGGATTGCCCGATTAGAGGACGAGGTGCATAGTATGCGTGAGGCACTTCAGGGTCAGAGAGAGGTACTGGATAGCATGGCTAGTGACTTTTTCAGGTTTACTACATGGACTATCACTAGCCTCGCACGGTTGATAGACATGGCCGGCGTGCCTTACACGAGATATTCAGAGTCACCGATAGAGTACCAGAGACGCACCAGGCAGAGGATGGACAGTGCCAGCACTTCCGCAGCTCCCTAGCAGCCAGACCTATGATCCCTCTATCCCTCATCTTTTGATTTTATCCTTTATACATTTATATTATTCGTATCATGATGTACCTAAACTTAAAAATGCTTATCTTTTGACGTATATATTATGGTATGATGATTTTGACTTGTTTATGCATGATAGAATCAAGCCTGGCAGTAAGTTCAACACCATAGTTCGTGAATATGATATGGAACCAAACACGCTATCCAAATCAAGAACAGAATTGAGAAGAGAGTGATTTCAAGAGTGTGAAAGCTGAAGAAAAAGTCGAACTTAACGACTAGTTGAAACAAAAGTGCTTCCCGGGAGACAACCCATTCGTTTTTTAAATTGTTTGAATTGTTTTTAATTATCTGCACGAGTCTGTCTTCTCAGACACTCCATACGGCGTATCTAACCCCTCTGGATACGGCGTATGGGTGTGTCTGGACGTTATCAGTATGTAATTTACTTTCCAGTACTTTAAAACTATTTATTTGTTTTCACAGGAACCATACGGCGTATCCTAGGGTTTGGGATACGGCGTATTGATCCCTGTACATCAGTGTATTTAATTGTTTTCCTGCATTGTAACCATTGTATAACCGAGATAGGAATTACACTTTTGTCTTCTAAGCTTTAATGCAGGACCTTGCTATAAGGAAATCGACGATATGGTATACTCTGAAAAAGACGTGTGTTGAACTCGTACGAGCATTCTGACGTCTCCTCAACATACTTATGCTTAAGAACTCAAATTGGAGAATCATCCCGAGCAACATATCCGGGGAGTTCCTCGTTCTAATTCTATTTCCCATTTTCTTTAATTTGTTTTATCTATACAATAAGGACGTTGTATAATTTAAGTGGGGGTGGAGAATTAGAACGCCTACTTGTCCTTTCTTTTACAAATAATATGCTATATGCTTAAATTATGCCAAATTAATATTTTTTTCTAGCATAACTTTTGTAAAAATTACTAGTTACATGACCTCACGCACTATAACCCTTAATGCCAAATTGTGAGAATTAAGCCTATTTCGTTTCCAAATGTTTACCAAAAATTCCACAAAAATTATGAGTATGCCGGTGATGTAGTGGACTTTAGAACTTGGCTTGGTATATCACTCGAGACCACAACGATGAGTACTATGAATTTAGATGGAGAAACATTTTTAACTAGTAAATTTCTAGGAATACACCAAAAAGCCTAAATGTTGTAAAATTAACTAACTACACTGGTTAGTTAAATCTCGTGTAACCCTTTGCTTACTCTCACTATAAGAGTAAGATCCCCTAGAAAAACATGTTGAGCCATTCCTGTCTTTTTCACACCACATGACTATTTCGTTACACCTTAGCCTACCCTGTAGATTAAGCCTACTTAATAAAAGTTGCTAGTTGCTTTTGTGTAAAGTCTTGTATTTCCTGTGTCAAAGTAAATTTTCTATCTCTATTATGGTTGGGAAATTACACAATGCAATAGGAAAATTTGTAGCTCGTGTATTTTGCTACTTTCGCGATTATGTATTATGTCTGAAGACGAAGTGTTAAAGGAAAAATTATCCGGATGAGTTATGATTGTGAAGACGGTGAAATTGCATCGAGGATTATGTTATGAAAAAATGGAAAAAATAGAAAATGCATAAAAAGATAAGGATGACTGATAGTCATTTCGCTAAACTTAAACCTATGAAATACTTGGAAGGATTGAATATTCGTTGATATGTGGATAAAAATCAACGATGTATAGTTTTGTATAAAGTGGCCAATATCACCACTTTTATAAAAGTATGTAAGTTTGGGATGTTTGGGAAGTTGACCATTATGGGAATGCCAACTTAGGTTGTCTTTGTCATCTCTATGATTGAGGCGTTTGTATATATTTCGAGTCTTTATCATAGAACGGTCGGAAAAAGTTACTAGCAACTACCTTATTTGTTCAAAGCTTAATCTATTTGTTTCGTGAATTTTATTTAAACAAGAATTTGCTTCCCATTCCTAGCAATTAACCTTAGG
The DNA here is from genome assembly GCA_026074375.1 of Tanacetum coccineum. Lineage (NCBI taxonomy): Eukaryota > Viridiplantae > Streptophyta > Magnoliopsida > Asterales > Asteraceae > Tanacetum > Tanacetum coccineum. Next base: position 13,077 of record BQNB010167960.1, read on the forward strand.
TTTTACTCGAACGAGGTTGAGATCGATTCATGCATGTCTATTCTGTTGTTACGGCCATGTATGCGTGACTCAGCCACCTTGTTGGTTTATTACTTTTGGTGAAAACTAGAAGATCACTACCCCATATCGTTCTTCATCCTAACCCTTGGTTAAACTCAAATAAGGATGTGATCGAACACACATGTCTATTCCGTCATTACGGCCATGTATGTGTGCTTCAGCTGCCTTGTTGGTGTGGTACTATCGGTGAAAGATTGTTAGAATGATCACACCTTAGCCTTATAATAACCCAATTTACCTTTTGACTTGTTTCTCTTTAGCTATAGTGGTGGAGATGTGTATCCTTGCCAAGCATATGATATAAAACTAATCAAGACCGAGAAAACAAACGTACCAATTATATGTTACACCCTAAATTAGTTGAGTGATCTGAGTGTTTTCATTTTCATATTTCGTGAGGTGCTTGGTCTTGTACAGGTGATTGAAACGAAAAAAGTGCTTAAACTGAAAAATACTTGACTTCGGTTAGGATACATTTTCAATATAATCTAGAGTCTACCTGAGGACAAGTAGGATTCAAGTGGAGGGATATTTAATGACATTGATTCGCAAAATAGTACGTATATAAAATACCTCAAATGCAAATTTCAACCAAATGCCCTTAACCAAGGGAAAAGGTCAAAAGTTACACAAAGAGATAAAATATATAAGAATCAATAATAAAAAGATTCCGGAAGAGATATTCCCGGGTCGTATGTCCCAACGAGGCTGCAATTGAAATTTATCCTGGTTTGAAGAGAAATTGACTGATGGAAACACTGATATGATTATAACTAAAATTAAATAAAACTTAATTTAATCT